>SJYA01004914.1:0-28904 GCA_006410615.1 Neotragus moschatus
AAAAGAAGCAATATTTGAAGCAATAAAGACTTAGAATTTCCCCCTATTAAGATCAGAAACCAAACCACAAGTCTTAGTCAGCCTGGGCTGCCATAACAAGATACTACAGACTGCATGACTTAAACAACATTTATTTTTCACAGTTCTGGAGGCTGAGAAGTACAAGATCAAGGTACTGGCAGATTCTGTTCCAATGAGACCTGGGGTCCTGGTTTGTAGGTGGGCAATTTCTTACTGCATTCTCCCACGGCAGACAGTAAAGAGAGTGAGAGCAAGTGCTTATAGTTCTTTTTATAAAAGTACTAATCCTGTTCATGAAGGCTCCATGCTCATGACCGAATTACTTCTCAAAATCTCCACCTCTTTATACCATCACAAATGGGTTAGGATTGCAACATATGAATTTTAGAGAGATACAAACATTCAGTCCATAATATCACAACCCACAAGAAGCTCAGAGAATACCAGGGAGGATAAATGTCAAGTAAACNTAATCCTGTTCATGAAGGCTCCATGCTCATGACCGAATTACTTCTCAAAATCTCCACCTCTTTATACCATCACAAATGGGTTAGGATTGCAACATATGAATTTTAGAGAGATACAAACATTCAGTCCATAATATCACAACCCACAAGAAGCTCAGAGAATACCAGGGAGGATAAATGTCAAGTAAACTGCACCTGGGCATGTCATATTCAAAGTGCAAAAAATCAAAGACAAAGAAAAAAAATCTTGAAAGAGGCCATAGGAAAAGAGCATCTTACTAAAGAACTCTTAAAACTCAATACTAAGAGAACAAACTTGTAATGCAGGAGACGCAGATTTGATCCTTGAGTCAGAAAGATTCCCCGAAGAAGGTCATGGCAACCCACTCCAGTATTCTTGCCTGGGAAATCCCATGGACAGAGGAGCCTGGCAGGCTATAGTCCATGCAGTTGCGAAAGAGTCAGAGATGACTTAGCTAGTAAACAACAACAACAACAACAAAGAGAACAAACCCCATTTAAAAAATGGACCAAACATCTCAACAAACACCTCACCAAAGAAGATGTATACACAGGCAGCAAATAAGCATATGAAGAGATGTTCCACATCATGTCATTATGGCATTGCAAATTAAAACAAGAATGAGATACCGCTACACATCTATTAAAAAGGCCAAACTCCAGCACGTTCTCCAACAGCCCAGTGGTTGGGACTCAGCTCTTTCACTGAGGGGGACTGGTTTCAATCCCTGGTCAGGGAACTAACATCCTGCCCACACTAGGGGGCCAAAAAAAAAAAAAGAGTCAAACTCTAAAACAATATCAAATGTTGTACAGGAACTTTCGTTCATTGCTGGTGGAAATTCAAATTGATACAGCCACTTTGGAAGACTGTCACAGTTTCTTATAAAATTAAACATACCCTTACCACCAGATCTAGCAATCACATTCCTCAGTATTTACCCAAATGAGCTGAAAAGTTAAGTCCTCACCAAAACTTGAACACAGATGATTAGAGCAGATGTAGTCATAAATGTCGAAACCTGGAAGCAACCAAGATATCCTTCAATTGGCGAATGGATAAATAAACTGTGGTACAACCAGACAACAAAATATTATTCAGTGTCAAAAAGAAAGGAGCTATCAAACCATGAAAAGACAGGGAGGAAACTTCAGTGCATATTACTAAGTCAAAGAAGCCACTATGTGAAGGCTACATACTGTATGATTCCAACTACATGACATTCAGGGAAAGGTAAAAGTATGCAGACAGCAAAGAGTCAGTGGTTGCTAGGTGTGGTGAGACAGGGAAGAATGTGGAGCACAGAGGATTTTTAGGGCAGGGCAACCTTTCTGTGATGGCTGCATTTGTCAGAGTTCATGGACACATAAAATGTACACCACCAAGAATAAACACTAATGTAAACGATGGACTTGGGGAGATTATGAGTCAGTGTAGGTTCACTGATTGGAACAAATGAACCACTCTGGTGGGGGATACTGATAATGGAGGAGAGTACGTTTAGGGTAGTAAGCAGAGGATATACGGAAAATCTGTCTATCTTCCATTCAATTTTGCTGTAAACCTACAACTGCTTTCTTTTTCTTAATGTATTAAAAAATTAGGGAAAAATTACTTTGAAAGCTGTGACTACATCAGTAAAACCATAACACACATCCAGTATTGATAGCTTATGGTGAACGATCACGGATTCATGATCTCTGAAGATGAGTTAGCTTCAGGACCAGGGACTGGGCTTGATCACTCAAGAGCATTGTGTAGCAGAGTTTTATTAAAGTGAAAAAGGGACAGAGAAAGCTTCTGACACAGACATCAGAAGGGGGATGGAGAGTGCCCCACTTGCTAGTCTTAGAAAAGGGAGTTATATACTTTTTCAATAAATCAAAAGAATATTTCAAGGTTATAAAGATCTTACCAGACCCACTCCCATAATATACATTTTAAGATAACAAGATTAGTCAGAAGGTTCTTGTTTAGGAGAAATATGTCTTTGAGCAAGATACACTGTTACATTGACTAAGACATATAGAAAAAAAATTTTGCCCTTTTCTTCTTGAGAGCCCCAGACTCTTTTCTCCTCCTGGGGGACTCCGGACTTCTTACCAACCTGCCTAGGAATTGAGTCTCTCAGTATTCTAATACATATTCTAAAAAAGTGTTGTCTTGAAAGATAGCAACAATATGAAAGAACGAAGAATTCCATTAAGTTCAAAAAGCTTTAAATTTAGACCAAAATAACAATTACATTAAGGTCTCTCTCTCCCACAAGTTTTTTTTAAAAACCCTTTTCCAGTCAATGCTTAACCTAGGGTAAATTGTAGACTTCAGTCAGCAATCAGAAGAATTAGCTAATATATAACCTAAATGCAGGGACATGTAATAACTCATTTTAAAGTTACCCAATCAACTACGATTCATGGTCAGGGCAAGAAGTCAACCTCTGCAGAAATCTCCAGTTCCAGGTCAGGCTACTTTACTAGCTTAGTGTTAAGGGTGACATAGTTTCCTTAGTGTTAAAGCATCTTTCATTCTAGGAAAGATTGGGAGTAATCACAGAAATGTTTAGGATAATCAGATCCATGTTAATATTTTGATATTAAAGAATTTTTATGTTTTGTTTATACATAAAAAAGAAATTTTATATATTTACATTATTTAATAGAATTTGACCCATTAGAGTATAAGATCAATCTTGTAAGTCCAATTTCAAGTGTGTAATTAAATAAGTGATTTAGGCTTTTGATTCAAAGTTGAAATCCTACTAAGTTTGTAGAAAATAATAGGATATTTAAAAGAACTACAATTTATCATATTTATAATTTCAATTATTTGCTTCATATGCATTATTTGAGCAATTGAGAAAACTTAGTTTGTTAAATTAGAAAACAGAAGTAACACAGCAGGTCTGAGTGTGCTATCCTTAGAAAGGCCTGCTCTCAAGATTGGCCTTTGGTAGGGATTTGGAAGTTAAGTCACAGAGTATTCCTATGCAACAGTTAACTGATAAGGATGGTTCACTTTGCCTAAGCTGTTTGTGCAAGCAATATGGTTTACGCAGAACGCCTGCTCACCTTCTGGGAGCCTGGAATTCTGGTGCATGCTAGGCAGAGCATGAATGCCTACATACTCAGCTCCCAAGAAAAACCTTGGGCTCTAGTTCTAGTGGTTTCCCCAGGCCAAAATACTGCACACCAGAACAAGGACCTCCTGCACAGCATGGGGAACTCTACTCAACACTCTGAAATAACCTACCTGGGAAAAAACTCTGAAAATGAATGGATTATATGCATATGAATAACTGAATCATTTTGCCATACATGTAAAACTAACAAAACACTGTAAATCAACTATACTCCAAAATAAAATTAACATTTAAAAAATACTGCACACATGTTGCAGAGTTTCTATTGCTGGGGGAACAGCATGTACTGTGGGACCCCTTGTGAGAGCGGAAAAGCATAAGAGAGCTTACAGATGGTGTCCTCCGAACTCTGCCTTTGTCTTTCCCTTACTATCTGTGTATCTTTACTATGTTTCTGTAATAAATCTCAGCTATGAGTAGACCTATATATTGAGTTCCATAAATCTTTCCAGTGAATCTGAAGGTGATGGTAGTCTAGGGGTTTCCCAACACACTAGGGAAACTGAATATTTTTCCTCCACATACAAAGTATTTGGAAGTGTTAAATTAGCTAAGTTTGTATAGACCAAACACCATTGAAAGATCTATTAGAAGTAAATAATAAAATCTGCTAGACTTAGAGCAATAGCATTGGTAAATGGAATTTGTAGACTTAAGGAAAACAAGAAGTTTGAATTTACAACTTTGATCACCAAATATTAATTTCTAAAACTCAAGTAAACTTTTGTAAAGGCCTTTCAGCACCCCCTCTCCCCCAAAGTCCCTTGAGGGGATCAAAATAGTTCATATTTAGTATATCTCATCAGCCCATAGCAGGCTGCTTGTCCTAGTCTCAGTGGAAGAAGGGCATTTGTTCAAATCAACCACAGTTTCATGTCACTTAGATTTCAATTAAAAAGGAGCCTAGGATCCAGCCTTGTTTATAGCACTTACTAGTTAACCACATTACACCACCTCACTTACAGAATCTGCTTCTAATGGTGATATTAAAATACAACTTTTATAAAAGCACCAGTAGGTAGGGAGGCCAACTGGACTCATGTAATAGCTGGTAACTCCATGGTGTTAAAGACCCAGGATAAGTTAATAAAAATTATCCTTCTAATATACTTTAAAACCGTTGACATTTCCCCATTGGGTGATGAAGACTGTGGCAGGAGTTTCCACTAGAACATCATGCCTGACACTGCTGGAGTCCATGGGGTTGCGAAGAGTCAGACACGACTGAGTGACTAAGCACAGCACAGCAGGAACCACAGCAAATACTAATAAACGAATGAAGGAGCTAATGACTTAGTTGAGGGGATAAGATAAAAGCATCCCAAAGTGAAGTGATCATATGAGACAGTGGTTCTGAAGACATACAAGAGAAAGTAAGTGATAAGTTGCCAAATTAATGGAAGTGAGATTAAGCGTTAAGATCTCAAAGTAAGAGATGGCTGCAGGCTACAGGGGTCAGGAAAGCTTCACGGAGGCAGCTGGCCTTAAAAAATCTTGGCCTTGAAAAATACATTAGGTTTGAGGATATAAGAACGGGGAAAGGTCTGAGAAGTAAGAGTGTGCCAAAAGATTAAAGTGAGAAAATAACAGAGATGATAGCGAGATGCATGTTAACTGTCTCGCACTGCAGCCCAGATCTTTAAAAAAGAAGAGAGGGAAGGACTTCTCTGGCTAAGGCTCCATGCTCCCAAGGCAGGTGGCTCGAGTTCAACCCCTGGTCAAGGAACTGAAAGCCACATGCCACAGCTTAGACCTCTTGCAGCCAAATAAATAAATATTTTTTTTTAATAAGAAGAGTGGGGAAGGCCTCTAAGCCCCAGGTTGTGATGCCATGTGTCTCAGGCTCAGAAATTTGGATTTGATTCTTTCCATAGCAAGGACAACGAATGGCTTTTCAACAGTAACGACAGGTGAACTAGTTTGGTGGCTCTGGAACAAAGATTATACTAGGGATAAGGTGTAGGAGGGTTTAGGTTGGATTAAAGGAGTGAGCATTGTTGGCAGAGAAGACAGGAGCTAGAAAACAGTCCAAAAATAAAGTATGACTTAGGCTAAACTAAGTCATATTTCTTAAGCATTGTAAAGGAAGAAGTGATGGGATAGATTATCACATCCAAAGGAAAGACAAGAGTATGTTTGTGAACGTGAAGGAGGAGAGTAAATTTTCAGAATGAAGTATGTATCTGTGCATTGTTTATATTTTCATATTTTCCTTTTACACCAAATGAGTTGGAATTAGCATGTATATCAGAAGGTAGTGTGAAAAGAAAACTTTAGATCCCTACTTTTCCAAGAGAGAAAAGAACATTTGCAACCCAAAATGTAATTGGACTGCATGCCCAAAAGGTTTAATGTTTATGGATTTTGATATTAGAATCTTGGTTTTACCAAATAAAGCTCAGAGAGAGTCAAGCAATTCATATCTAGAGGGATAATGCACATTGATAAACTGGTATACTGCAATCTGCTGAGGTCTCAGGAAGATTTTTCCAGACTTTGTAGAAAAGAGCCCAAGACAAAAACAACTTTGGTGATTGTGTTTCAGGAAAGAGGACAGGCTGTCTGGTTCTCTGCCAGTGCAAGTTAAAGGAAATAGATTTGGGGGCCATTTCCTAATGTGTCCCAACTGGTAGACGTGCTTCAGGAAAGGGTGAAGAGCCCCTGGCCAAGGAGGAAGCACCTTTAAGAAAACAAAGCCAAATCAAAGAACTGGCAGCACTCTTAAGAAGCTGAGTAGCACTGTTTAGGCCAGCCTGGCCTTCCTGTTCCATGGAATCACAAACATATTCTGTATTTAACTGACAAATATTATAGCAGCTTAAGATCTGGATTTCAAGCTTATTTCCATGCAGAACCAACTACTCTTAAAATTATGAAATCAAGTATTTCTATCAGCATCCTAATCCTCTAAAACCATTCAATTATTCATTCTATTATGGAGAGAATAAAAAATTTTTCACCAAAAGCAAACAAAGTCCCCTATTCCTTCAAAACACTGTCAGTCACCCCCTTTATTTGTAGGCAGCAGAACAAATAAAATAAAATGTCACTTTCTTGTTCTACCAAAGAGGCCAACAGATCCAGAACCTAAAAGGTACTGAAGATGTACAAAACTACTGCCTACACATGATACACGTGGCAACTGCGGATGAACAGCTTCACGCTCACACTGCTGATTACTGACCATCCATAGCAAAATCATCCTTTGTACCCAAATGGTACACTGAGAAAATATAATCAATGCCTGTTATTCTTGCAGCAGGGGACTGCCTCACTTGAATTCTTTCCAAGTAGAGTATGTTGGCCCTTTCAGCAACAAACAATCCTTTCCTACTTGAAGAGAAGAAAATGATAGAAAAATAGAAGCTCTGCAAAGTGATTAAGGAAATATGTAATTATCTTTATTCAGTTACATTCTCTTTTCGGCAACAGAAATACTTTTGGTCCAGCTGCTGCTTCGGGGCTTTCTGGCACAAAAACAAAGTATTTCTTGGTAGTTTATAAAGATTCCCAAGTGGTGCCATGGTAAAGAATCTGCCTGCCAGTGCAGGAGGTGCAAGAGATGTGGGTTCGAACCCTGGGTCAGGAAGATACTCTGGAGAAGGAAATGGCAACCTACTTCAACATCCTTGCCTGGGACATCCCATGGACAGAGGAGCCTGGAGGGGTTCGCAAGAGCTGGACACGACTTTGAGAGTAAAACAACAACAATTTCACTTTTGGGGATCTAACATAAATGGTACTATGTCTTTAATGTTCCCTGCTAGTATATAGGAAAGCGGTTGACTTTTGTATACTAACATTGTCCTGCAACCTCGCTATCTCATTTACTAGTTCTAGTTTTTGTTGTTGTTGTGTTGCTGTTGCTATTGTTTATTTGTTAGGATTTTCTACATAGACAATTACGTGATTTGCAACCAAAAACAGTTTTATCCCTTCCTAAATGCCATGACTTCTTGTCTTATTGCATCACTAGGATTTCCAGTGTGATCTTGAAAGTGTGAAAGAGATCATCCTCGCCTTGTTCCTGATCTTGGTGAGAAAGCTCTTTTCTTACCAGAAGTATGAAGTTGGCTGTAGGCTTTTTATAGATTTCTTTACCAAGTTGAGGGAGTCCTCTTCTATTCCTGGTTTGATAACAGTCCTTAATCATGAATCCATACTGCATTTTAGCAACTTTTTAATCATCTTTTGATATGATCACATATTTTTTTTTTCCTGTGGCCTGTCAATGTGACAGATTACAAAAATTTAGTTCAAATGTTGAACCAGCCCTGCATACCTGAAATGGAGGCCATATTGTGTGCAATTTTGAATGAATAATCCCAAGAGAATGCACTTGTCATGGTAAACACCCTCTTCCAAGAACACAAGAGATGACTCTACACATGGAAATCATCAGATGGTCAATACCGAAATCAGACTGATTATTTTCTTTGCAGCTGAAGATGGAGAACCTCTATAAAATGAGCAAAAACAAAACTAGGAGCTGACTGTGGCTCAGATCATGAATTACTTATTGCAAAATTCAGACTTAAATTGAAGAAAGTAGGGAAAACCACTGGGCCATTCAGGTATGACCTAAATCAAATCCCTTACAATTCTACACTGGAGATGATGAATAGATTCAAGGGATTAGATCTGGTAGAGAGAGGGACATGGAGAACTGAAGAACTATGGACAGAGTTTGTGACATTGTACAGGAGGCAGTGATCAAGACCATCCCCAAGAAAAAGAAATGCAAAAAGGCAAACTGGTAGTCTGAAAAGGCCTTACAAATAGCTGTGAAAAGAAGAGAAGTGAAAGGAAAAGGAGAAAACAAAAGATATATTAATCTGAACACAGAGTTTCAAAGAGTAGCAAGGAGAGATAAGAAAGCCTTCCTAAGCAATCAGTGCAAAGAAATCGAGGAAAACAATAGAATGGGAAAGACTAGAAAATCTTTTGATTTTCTTCAGGAAAATCAAAGATATCAAGGGAATATTTCATGCAAAGATGGGCTCGATAAAGGACAGAAATGGTATGGACCTAACAGAAGCAGAAGATATTAAGAAGAGGTGGCAAGAATACACAGAAGAACTATACAAAACAGATCATCATGACCCAGATAATCATGATGGCGTGATCACTCACCTAGAGTGTGAAGTCAAGTGAGCCTTAGGAAGCATCACTATGAACAAAGCTAGTGAAGGTGATAGAATTCCAATTGAGCTATTTCAAATCCTAAAAGATGATGCTGTGAAAGTGCTGCACTCAAGACGCCAGCAAGTTTGGAAAACTCAGCAGTGGCCACAGGACTGGAAAAGGTCAGTTTTCATTCCAGTCCCCAAAAAAGGCAATGCCAAAGAATGCTCAAACTACCGCAGGATTGCACTCATCTTACACGTTAGCAAAGCAATTCTCAAAATTCTCCAAGCCAGGCTTCAACAGTACATAAACCGAGAACTTTCAGATGTTCAAGCTGGATTTAGAAAAGGCAGAGGAACCAGAGATCAAATTGCCAACATCTGCTGGATCATCGAAAAAGAAAGAGAGTTCCAGAAAAACATTCATTTCTGCTTTATTGACTATGCCAAAGCCTTTGACTGTGTGNCGAGAACTTTCTGATGTTCAAGCTGGTTTTAGAAAAGGCAGAGGAACCAGAGATCAAATTGCCAACATCTGTCTAGTTGGATTGGAGAAAGTAATGGCACCCCACTCCAGTACTCTTGCCTGGAAAATCCCATGGATGGAGAAGCCTGGTGGGCTGCAGTCCATGGGGTCGCTAAGAGTCAGACATGACTGAGAGACTTCATTTTCACTTTCATGCATTGGAGAAAGAAATGGCAACCCATTCCAGTGTTCTTGCCTGGAGAATCCCAGCGACAGGGGAGCCTGGTGGGCTGCCATCTATGGGGTCGCACAGAGTCGGACACAACTGAAGCGACTTAGCAGCAGTCTAGCTGGATCACAGAAAAAGCAAGAGAGTTCCAGAAAAACATCTATTTCTGCTTTATTGGCTATTCTAAAGCCTTTGACTGTATGGATCACAACAAATTGTGGAACATTCTTAAAGAGATGGGAATACCAGACTACCTCACCTGCCTCCTGAGAAATCTGTATGCAGTTCGGGAAGAACTGGACATGGAACAATAGACTGGTTCCAAATTGGGAAAGGTGTACATCAAGACTGTATATTGTCACCCTGGCTTACTTAACTTATATGCCGAGTACTTCAAGTGAAATACTGGGCTGGATGATGCACAAGCTGGAATCAAGACTGCTGGGAGAAATATCAATAACTTCAGATATGCAGATGACACCACTCTTATGGCAGAAAGCAAAGAAGAACTAAAGAGCCTCTTGAACATGAAAGAGGAGAGTGGAAAAGGTTGGCTTATAGCTCAACACTCAAAAAACTAAGATCATGGCATCTGGTCCCATCACTTCATAGTAGATAGATGAAACAATATACTTTATTTTGAGGGACTTGAAAATCACTGCAGATGGTGACTGCAGCCATGAAATTAAAAGAAGCTTACTCCTTGGAAGGAAAGTTATGACCAACCTAGATAACATATTCAAAAGCAGAGATATTACTTTGCCAACAAAGGTCTGTCTAGTCAAAGCTTTGGTTTTTCCAGTAGTCATGTATGGATGTGAGAGTTGGACTATAAGGAAAGCTGAGCGCCGAATAATTGATGCTTTTGAACTGTGGTGTTGGAGGAGGCTCCTGAGAGTCCCTTGGACTGCAAGGAGATCCAACCAGTCCATCCTAAAGGAGATCAGTCCTTAATATTCATTGGAAGAACTGATGTTAAAGCTGAAACTGCAATACTTTGGCCACCTGATGCAAAGAACTGACTCACTGAAAAAGACCCCTATGCTGGAGAAGATTGAAGGTAGGAGGAGAAGGGGACAACAGAGGATGAGATGGTTGGATGGCACTGACTCAATGGACATGAGTTTGAGCAAACTTCAGGAGTTGGTGATGGACAGGCAGGCCTGGCATGCTGCAGTCCACGGGGTGGATACGACTGAGCAACTGAACTGAACTGAACTGAGTACAGAGTAAGAATCAGTCCTACAAAACTCCCCCATTTCACCAGTTGCCAGTCCCAGGTTTCCAGCTACAAATCAGGTGTTCCCTCCATTCCCTTAAGTGAGATAATTTGTTAGAATAACTCACAGAAATTGGGAAAACGGTTTACTTACTGGTATATTATAAAGGATACAACTCAAGAACAGCCAAATAGAAGAGATCCATAGAGCCAAGACAGAAGAAGCAGCATAGAGTTTCATGCAGTCTCTGGCTGCACCCCCACCTCTCAGCACCTTGATGTGTACACCAATCCTGAAACTCTTCAAACTCTCCCTTAAATTAGGGGGTTTTAGGGAAGTTCCATTACGTAGGCATGATCGATTAAATCAATCATCAACAGTTACTGATTAACCCAACTTTCAGCTTTCTATCCTCCTGAAGGTTGAGACTGAAAGTTCAACCCTCTAATCCCATGGCTGGTTTCTCAGGCAACTACCCTCATCCTCAAATTCTCTGGTGGCTGGCTAGTAGAAGCTGATAGTATGTTTTCAAGAGCGACATAAAAAAATACAGTAAGAAATACATATTTGGTCTTTGCCCTTGGTTCCCAACACAGCTTCTGAAACTCTTTACTTTTTTAAGTTTTTGGCTATACTGCATGGTGCATGGGATCTTAATTCCCTGACAAGTGTCCTCTGCATTCAAAGTATTGAGTCTTAACCACTGGACCACTACCAGGCAAGTCCCCTAGAACTCTTGTAATTTATTCAGTGATAAGACTCATAGGAGCTTCTTTTGTTATTCACCACAATCTCCTTTCAACCATACTTTTAATTTATGCTAATAACAGGAATCTTTTAATTTTCTACATAAGTGAGATGATGGATACTGACTAAACTTATTGTGATAATCACTTCATGATGTATGTAAACCAAATCATTATGCCGTACATATTTCAAACTTACAGAGTGCTAAGTTATATCAATTGTATCTCAATAAAACTAGAAGAAAAAAAAAAAGAGCCATTTTCAAAACCTATTTTTTCAGTTCCTCAGCATGTGAGTCATGTTCAAAAGAATAAATAAAACAAGTATATAAATAATTAATATATAGTATAGAAGATAAGAGATATGCAAAAAAGAACTGGGAGAATTTAGAGAACACTTTAGACTACTCTCAAATAATCGAGATAATTTTGGATAAAAAAATTACCTTACTTGAGGGTATAATCAAACTAAGATCACACTAAGGAGAAAAATAGGATAGGCAATAAAGATAATTAGGGAAGTAGGGTACAGGGGAAAGTCTTTCTTGATCTTCGCTTCAAGACAAAAGCAAGTTTGGTCACTTTTCTTTCTAATCTATTAGTGTGTCATAAGCATTTGTAGTGATTTTGAGAATAAGACCCCTTAGTGTAAAGCTACCTCATAATTAAATTGATCATGCTCATATTGTGAAGGGCTTGAGTCCCAGTTTGCAGAGGAAAAGTCCCTGTTTACAGATATGGCTCCAAGTAATTATTAATTGCACCCCTTCTTCAATGAATATTCATTGGAAGGACTGATGCTGTAACTAAAGCTCCATCAAAGGCCACCTAACGTGAAGAACCAACTTCATTAAAAAAGACCCTGATGCTGGAAAAGACTGAAGGCAAAAGCAGAAGGTGACGACAGAGGCTGAGAAAGTTAGCATCACCAACTCAATGGACATGAGTTCGAGCAAACTCCGGAAGATAGTGAAGGTTGGAGGAGCCTGCCCTACTGCAGTCCATGGGGTTGCAAAGAGTCAGATTTAGCAACAGAACAACAAAAAGCTTTAGATAGGGTATTCCCAGGTGGCTCAGTGGCAAAGAATCCACTTGCCAATGCAGGAAACACAGGAGATGCAGGTTCTATCCCTGGATCAGGAAGATCCTCTGGAGGAGGAAATGGCAGCCCACTCCAGTATTCTTGCCTGAAGAATCCCCAAGGACAGGAGCCTGGCAGGCGACAGTCCACGGGGTTGCAAAGTGTCTGACACTGAACAATAGAGCATGCACGCAGCTTTAGATGAAGAAAAAAAAGTGATCTTTTGCTAGACTCTGGTGCCCTCTGGTGATCAGAGCATAAAAAGTCATTANAATCCCCAAGGACAGGAGCCTGGCAGGCGACAGTCCACGGGGTTGCAAAGTGTCTGACACTGAACAATAGAGCATGCACGCAGCTTTAGATGAAGAAAAAAAAGTGATCTTTTGCTAGACTCTGGTGCCCTCTGGTGATCAGAGCATAAAAAGTCATTACAGAAGCAAAAGTGCTTTCCTTGAGGTTACGACGGAGAATTTCACATTCTAATCTTGTTTATTTTGAGAGAAGAAGCCACTGCAAAATGTGAACATCCAAGAGTGGATCATCTACTCACTTCTCCCAAATCTCAGCTTTGAGTTTCAGGTCACCAGACTTCATCATTGGCTACTTTCCAGGGCTGCTGCTATCTTTAGACTCTGTGACCTCTTTTCCCATTTATCAGTAACTGAGACACTATTGCTCTTTCTAACAAACACTACTTCTGTCTTACCTCTCAGTAAATTCAGTATACATATAGGTGATTTTCCCAGCATGCTGATCTCTGCCTACCTTGAACTTCTCTAGAGACACTAGAGACATTTGTTTATTCTTCTCCAAGAATGTTAATGGTATTTATGTAATTGGTCTAGAAATATGTATTGAGCACCTAGTATGTTTCAGGCACAGGCTTCCCAGTTGGCTCAGTGGTAAGAATTCGCCTGCCAATGCAGAAGACATGGGTTTGATCCCTGGTCAGAAAGATCCCCTAGAGAAGGAATTGGTAATCAACTCCAGTATCCTTGCCTGCAAAATCCCATGGACAGAGGAGCCTGGCAGGTTAAAGTCCATGGAGTCACAAAAGAGTCAGATACAACTTAAAGACTAAACACAAACAAAGACATGTTTCAGGCACAATCTTAGANCCCTAGAGAAGGAATTGGTAATCAACTCCAGTATCCTTGCCTGCAAAATCCCATGGACAGAGGAGCCTGGCAGGTTAAAGTCCATGGAGTCACAAAAGAGTCAGATACAACTTAAAGACTAAACACAAACAAAGACATGTTTCAGGCACAATCTTAGATATTGAGGATAGAACAGTGAATGAAACAGAACCCTGGTCTTGGAAGAAGACAGATAATAAACAGTAACTCAATATATATAGTTTAGTATGTTAGAGGTGAGAAGTCCTGGAGAGAGGCACATGGTGAAGGAAGTGGTAGTCTAGAAGGCAAAGGAAGGTTTTGCAATTTTAAATAGAGCAAAGGAAAGCATTCAAGCAAAGGAAATGGAGGCAGGAGTATGTCTAGCATGTGAGAGAAGCACCTAGGCAGCCAGTGTGGATGGAGGAATTATTCCTCTCAGTGGTCCCCACAGCCACACATTCTGGCTCTGTACTACTGGCTGCTCATTTAAGGCATGTACCCCATGCTGGTGGCTCAGCCAGGAAAGAATCTGCCTGCAAGGTGGAAGAACTGGGTTTGATCCCTAGTTTGGGAAGATACCTGGAGAAGGGAATGGCTACCCATTCCAGTATTCTTGCCTGGAAAATTCCATGGACAGAGGAGCCTGCTGGGCTACAGTTCATGGGGTCACCAAGAGTCAGACACAACTTAGCAACTGAACAACAACAACAGCAGCCACTTAGGGAAGTGAAAGCTTTATTATTAGCTCACACTTTCTTCTATGCTGCCATGGCTACTTTGTATATGGACCCATTGATGGGATATCTGGAGAAGGAGGCTTCCTGACATTTACTAATATATCCTTTTGATCATCTGATTTTTTTTTTTTTTTTACAGCCCCACCACTGGGGCTTCCCAGGTGGCACTAGTGGGAAAGAACCTGCCTGCCAATGCAAGAGACATAAGAGGTGAGGGTTTGATCCCTGGGTCAGGAAGATCTGCTGGAGAAGGAAATGGTAACCCATTCCAGTATTCTTGTCTGGAAAATCCCACAGACAGAGGATCTGGCGAGCTACAGTTCATGGGGTCACAAAGAGTCGGACACTTTTAGGCATATACTCAGACAAAACTATAATCTAAAAAGAAACATGCACCCCTAGCAGCACTATTCACAATAGCCAAGACATGGAAACAACCTAAATGTCCAGATGAAGACATAGAGAAGATGTGGCACATATACCATGGACTACTACTCAACCATAAAAAAGAATGAAATAATGTCATCTGCAGCTACATAGATGAGCCTAGAGATTATTATACTAAGTGAAATAAGTCAGAAAGAGAAAGACAGACATCATATGATATCACATATGTGGAATCTAAACCAGAAATATGTTATTTCAAGAAACTGACTGAAGCTATGCCTTTAGTCTAAAAGCATGCTGTCTGGAAGGTAGAATTAAAATCACCTGGCAGCTTTCAGGCATGTGAACTCTTAGGCCTANACAGACATCATATGATATCACATATGTGGAATCTAAACCAGAAATATGTTATTTCAAGAAACTGACTGAAGCTATGCCTTTAGTCTAAAAGCATGCTGTCTGGAAGGTAGAATTAAAATCACCTGGCAGCTTTCAGGCATGTGAACTCTTAGGCCTAGTCTTAAACCTACTGACTCAGATCTCTCAAGTTAGGACCCAGAAATCTGAGTTTTAGCAAACTCCCCAGGTAATTTTCAGTCAAAATAAAGTTTAGAGGCCCTCCTCTAAAATGTTTACCCCGGGGAACTAAAGGTTTTAATGGATACAAAGGTTGTGACAAACACACTAAACATTTTGACAAAACAAGTAGAAAAAGGAGGCACAAAGGTTTCCAATTTTGACAGGGAAAGCCAGTGAACTCTAGTAGAGAACAATGAGGGCTGTCACAGGTCTTGAGCGGATGCTTGGGAAGACAAAGAAAAGTTCAGGATAAACCTGAACTCAGAGCAAACAAGCAAGTTTAATTTCAAAACACCCACTAACCAGCTGTGTGCATTCTCACAAATTGCTTAATAAGAGCTTCATTTTCCTCCCTGACAGGTAAAAACAAAAATCCCCTTGACATGACATATCCCCATGATAGTTGTGAAAAATCAAGCAGGGTAAAGTATGTGACGATGCTTTGTATGGAAGGATAGCATGGTGATCATTTCATTTTCTGCAGTATCTCTTTACAAAAGAGTATAGGCATTTTCCCTCTACTCGGGGAATGGATAGGACTTTTGAGTCACCTACAATGACTTAAGAGAACCCCACTTTCTTTAGTGAAGGTTGCAGGAGAATGAAAGGTTGCTCTGGGCTTGGGAAGACAGGGAAGTGGCCTTACTGGAGAGAATGGGGCTAAAGTGCTGACAGATGCTGGTAGGAATATATGTCTCTGAACTCTGAATATATGTTATAGGTTATATGTCTCTGAACTCATTTGTAGCTTTACAATTTCTCCCCCCAATAAAAGTTCATGAAAATCTAGCTTATTAGGCTGATATTCAACCCCATGTACTTCTTACTGCCTACAAGTGGTTTGCCATTATATGGGCTGTTTACAGTAGCTACTGTTCTGATTGGTCAGAACAGTAGCCATATAGGTTGTTAAACTTTTATGTAACTCCTCTGTTATACTTCATAATAGAAAGGAAAGTTATTTGAAGCTTATCTAAAACGTAAGCAATTCCCCTCCGTCTGAGATGGTTTAAATGGATTCATACTAGGCCTCACCAGGTCTGTTCATGCCACTGACCTTTGATTCCACTGACTATCCCTGACTTGATGACAAATAGTTTCAGCATATACTTTAAAACAACACAAATTTTAATTTGCCTATTCTATCTTAAGCACATTTCTCTAGCTGAGGAAGACACAAGCTACCACTCTAGAAAAACTCCCATGCATGTGGGAAAAGGAATTCTATTTTCAGGCTGGGGTTTCTTTTATTCATTTTGCAAACTTGACTTCCACGGCCATCACTTTCCTTTCTTTCCCTGTTTTTCTTTCATTACTATTTTCTACCCTCAGCAAGGCACACTTCCTATTGTTTATTTTTCTCCCTCTTGGCTTGGCACTTTTGGATTAAAAGCAACTTACACATAAATGTGTACCATTTAGGGCAGGGAGCTATTCAATGTAAAGAGGAACACTCTCACAAGATGATAAAACATATCAATTATATTCCTTACTCAAATTGACTTTAAATCATAAAATAGATTCATATGCCTCACAACCTTAACCTCCAAATGGAAGGAAGAAGACATCAGTTATTTTTCTAGATGCATAATTTTCAATCGAAGCTGAAATATTCAAGTGACCACTAGTTATCCCAGTTAAGGCATGATATGAATACTATTCCCCAAACTGCAAAAATATTTCTGGCTCTGCTCAAAGTGGTCCATGCAATCTAGGAAGCAGACCAACATTCTCTCTCACGTGGGGTGACATGGCTTACCACATCTAGGAACTATTTAACACAACCCCCAAAACTCAGCTACTCCATCAAAGGAAGTCAATCTGGGCACTGACAGTGTCTCATTTTCCTTCCAGGCGCTCTACACAAATCATGTGCTCACCCAAACACCTTTATTCTGCCAACATCTCCCAACCGCTTGCCCTGCAAAGCAATAAACCTAGAAGGTTTTAAGCCGTTATGACTCTGTTTCATGGGCCAGCAGCACTGAGGTCATCTGGGCACTTCTCAGAAATGCAGAATCTTAAGCCACCCTAGATCCCCTGAATTCTGCTGCTTTTAAACAAGATCTCCAGGTTCAGATGCACATTCAAGTGTGAGAAGTATCATTTTAAAATGACACACTCGTTAAAGCACATACCGAAAAAGAATCAAGACTCCACTCAGTACAAACATTTGAAGAACAAAAACAGACAACTCACCTCAGTTATGATCTGTGATGTTGAAAGGAAAACAGCCCAAACCTCTGTAGAGAGGCAGTGGGGATACAGAGAAGATTTCAACTCTTGTCGGCTTTCTCATAGAAACTTCAAGCAAGAGCCACATCTATTAAAAGCCCAGGAGCTTCCCTTCCTGCCAGCTCTCAAGGCTCAAGGGAAAGTATCAGAGAGGAATCTTATCAGCCCCCCGCAACTACTAGGAAGACTGAGGCTTTCCAGACAAGCTAGTCTTGGGAAAATGTCCAGTTCTCATATCTCGTTGAATTCCTTTTTTCTCCACTGTACAATTCCTCCTCCATCACTGGGGTTCAAATTGACAACCTAATGCTTCTAACCAGCCTGGGATCCTTTTCTGATGTTCCCGGCAAGGAGATGGGAAAAAGAAAAATGCACATCAGAGATATCCTTCTTTTTGCGCAATAGAATCCCAACGACAGTATCTCTGACACTAATGGCAACTTTAATAAGGACTAACTAATGCAATGTGAGCAAATAGTTTTCCTCTGTGTAAACTTCCTGTCTTCTGCTAGGTCTGACATAAGGCGATCTCCTTTTACAAGCTCTGCCTTCTAGCAAAAGAGTGCAAGCAGGAAGATAACACTAATTTGGAAAGGAAGTGAAAGAAACCAAGCACAGACAGTGTTAGGTTTCGTTGCAAAAGCCCACTAGGGATTTGAAGAGAGGAGTTTTATTTGAAACACACCATCCTTCTAATGTTCTCTTTCCTAACCCAGAAGCATAATAGGAAGTTAAGGCTGTATTGAACAGGCATTTCATATTCTGAAAACATGAAGCATGTCAAATGACAAAATATGACATATACTAAGAGCCTCTGGCTCCATTCGTCACCAGCCATGACAAGTTTTTGTTTTGTTTTGTTTTGTTTTGTCCAAGCTTTCTCAGTTTAAACTGGAGGTAACAATAATGCATTCCTTAGAGTTGACATAACAATATGAAGAGATACCTGAAATGCTAATTACTAAATCAGCCTTGCCAGAAGTTCTCTTTGGAATCAAGTGCTAATTTTCCTTCCTATGGTGCATACCTAAGCACAGGTCAGGCCGTCAATAAATATTTATTGAAATGAAATTAAAGTTTAAGAAATCTGGACATTATTAAGAAATTCTATTCCTTTTTATCATTTTTACTGTGGCTAAATACATACAACATAAAATTTGCCATTTTAGCCATTTTTAAGTATTTGATATAATGGCATTAATTACATTGTCAGTGTTGTGTAATGATCACCACTATTCATTTCTGAAACTTGTTATCACCCCAAATAGAAATTCTAATCATCAAGAAATAAGTCCTCCAGGGTTTTTCTTTAATATGAAGATGACTTTAATGAGGGGATCCCTCTTCCCTCATGGTAGTAGTTGCACTTTGAGTTCCCCTCAATAGAAAATACGTAACACCAAGAATAACATGGATAGCGCTTTTAAATTATTTGCATTTTAGCCATACAATACAACAAATCTTCACACACGTGAAATATGTGTGAGATTACTCTTTATTCCAGCTAGGAAAAAGGTTTAGAACAAACCTTGAAATAAAATTTCTGTCATACATAGATGTATTTGAACTTTTATCTGTGTTCTCCCTTTTAAATAAGGCTATAGATAGGGAAACAATGGAAACAGTGTCAGACTTTATTTTGGGGGTCTCCAAAATCACTGCAGATGGTGACTGCAGCCATGAAGTTAAAAGACACTTACTCCTTGGAGGGAAAGTTATGACNAGTGTCAGAATTTATTTTGAGGGGCTCCAAAATCACTGCAGATGGTGATTGCAGCCATGAAATCAAAAGATGCTTACTCCTTGGAAGAAAAGTTATGAGCAACATAGATAGCATATTCAAAAGCAGAGACATTTGCCGACTAAGGTCCATCTAGTCAAGGCTATGGTTTTTCCAGTAGTCATGTTTGGACATGAGAGTTGGACTGTGAAGAAAGCTGAGCGCTGAAGAATTGATGCCTTTGAACTGTGGTGTTGGAGAAGACTCTTGAGAGTCCCTTGGACTGCAAGGAGATCCAACCAGTCCATTCTGAAGGAGATCAGTCCTGGGTGTTCTTTGGAAGGAATGATGCTAAAGCTGAAGCTCCAGTACTTTGGCCACCTCATGTGAAGAGTTGACTCATTGGAAAATACTTTGATGCTGGGAGGTTGGGGGCAGGAGAAGTGTCTGACAGAGGATGAGATGTCTGGATGGCATCACTGACTTGATGGGCGTGAGTCTGAGTGAACTCTGGGAGTTGGTGATGGACAGGGAGGCCTGGTATGCTGCGATTCATGGGGTCGCAAAGAGTCGGACATGACTAAGCGACTGAACTGAGCTGAACTGAAGCACCAGTGACTCTTCTAGCATTTGGGATATTCAAAATTCCAGCCTTCATAGATACCGAAGGGAAACCAGGGCAGACAGACTGCACAGGTAACAGAAAATATCAGCTGGTGATACATGCAAGGAGGAAAAATGAAGCCAGTTAAGAGGACAAAGAACAAAGGAGTGGGGTCAGGAAGACTCCCTGAGGCAGCAGCATATAAGCAGGGACCTTAATAAAGTCAGGGAATGAGCTGTGTGAATATTGAGCACTGCAGGTAGAAGAAACAGTAAGTGCAAAGTCTCTGAGGCAGATGTGGGTATGACCTGTTTATGAGAGGCAAGGAGGCTGGTGGAACTGGAGATGAGCGAGTGGATGGGGTAGTAGGAGGCAAGAAGCTGAGAAGGGTGATGGGAGACAGGTCACATAGGGTCTTCTTGACCCCTGTAAGGACTCGATTTTCATTGAGAAGTTATCAGATTTTTAAAATTTAATTATTTTGGGTCTCGGTTGCTGCGCATGGGCTTTTTCTAGAAGCTGTGGCGAGCAGGGGCTACTCTTCATTGTGGTGCATAGTCTTCTCGATGCAGCGGCTTCTCTTTTTGGGGAGCACAGGCTCTAGAGTTCAGGCTCAGTAGTTGTGGTACATGGCTTAACTGTCCCAGAATCTTCCCGGATGAGAGATTGAACCCATGTCGCCTACACTGGCAGGTGGATTCTTAAACACTGGACCACCCGGGAAGTCCTGTCGGATATTTTTAAATGGAGCGATGGCATAATTGGACTCAGACTTTCATAGGATGGTTCTGGCTGCCATAATAGAGGACAAGCTATAGGGAACAAGGGAGGAAGCAGGCAGATCAGCAAGAATGCATCATCAGTAATCCAAGCTAAAGACAGTCATGGCTTCAGTGGGGCAGCAGCCATGAGACGCTGAGGGGCACTTAACGTCTTGAAACATTTTTATGGTAAAGCCAACAGGGTTTCCTAAGACATATAGGAGACATGGAAGAGTCAAGGATGGCACAAAGGTATTTGGTTCGAACAATTAGGAGAATGGAGTTGCATCACCTGAGACAAAGATGATGAGTGAAGCAGGTTTAGGGGGGTTGGGGAGATCAGACATTCAGTTTGGGACAAGTAAGGCTTGAATTGCCTATTGGATATTCAAATGGAGATGTAGAGTGGGCAGAAGGTAAGCCAGTCTGGCATTCAGGGAGTGGTCAGACTTGGAGATATGAATGTAGGGTTGTTGATCCATAGATTGTATTTAAACAGGAAGGACTGATAAAGTCATCTGCAGAACAAAAGCACTCCAAAGACTGAAACTTGAGGGTCTCTAGTTTCTAGAGGTCAAAGGGATTTGGAAGTTGCAGAGGAGATTGCAAAAGATCAGCAAGTGCAATGGTAACGCTTATGTTCTAGAAGTGAAGTGGAGAAAGTGTTTCTTGGAGGAGAGGATGGCTGACTATCAAGTATAACTGGGAGGTCAAGAACCCAGGATTGAACATTACATGTGGCAGCTCAGAGGTCACTGGTGATCGTACTCAGAGCTGTTTCAGTGGTTTGCGAGAGAACTGGGGAAAAGAAGTTCATAGGAACAACTCTCAAAGAATTTTTTTGGGAAGGTGATCAGACAGATAGTGCACTAGATGGAGGAAAATACAGGTTAAGGTGGTTTTTTTAAAATGAAATTTACTTATTAGTTAGCTAAGGAACTATGAGGGGCCATCGATGTGAATTTTTGAGAGCTTAACTTGGAGCCAGGAGAGGAGATTTAGAAAGGCTCTTTTCATCTTTTCCCCTTTAGCCCTGTCATCCCAGTCTGCCTCTGTCTTTCACTAAATGGTGAGGGGTATGTTCATTTGAGGGCTTCCAAGGTGGTGCCTAGTGATAAAGAACCCACCTGCAATGCAGGAGATGTAAGAGATGTGTGCTGAGTCCCTGGGTTGGGAAGATCCCCTGGAGAAGGGAATGGCTACCCACTCCATACTCTTGCCTGGAGAATCCCAAGGACAGAGGAGCCTGGTGGGCTATGGCCCAAAGTGTCGCAAAGAATCGGACTGACTGAAACAACTTAGCACGTACACATGTTCGTTTTTGTATCAACATCTTGTGCAGATGTCTAGTCTCTCTGGTATTTAGCAGACCAGGGAGACCACCTGCCAGTTTATACTGGATGACTACCTGTCATGTCATATTACCACTTTTCTAGAAAACTGACATCTAGCCATAATGCCTGATCCATGTATTGTAATATAACCTGGTGGTTGTATGGTGAAGTGGTTTATTACTGCCAGAGGAGGCATAATAACGTTCACACTCTTATACAGTAATCAATTAATAAGCATGTTGCATCATGGGAGTATTTAAATAATTTTTAAGGGTCAGATTTCTGGCCTTTATGCACAGAATATTCCTCTAAGTATGACAAAGTAGGCACCAGAAGACTTCTCTCCACCTAACACTGTATATAGTGAGAAGCCATACAGATGTCTGATCATGTTTTACAAACTTGAGATGATTTGTAGAATATACAATAACCCACATTATTGTTACCATAGAAAATAACATTAATATGGAAATGGCTGACTCATGATAGAGTTGACTAGGAATGATTTTTTTTTTTTTCTCATGACAAGACACATGGTTTTCCTTCTTAACAACAACACACAAATAGGCATCACTTTCCCCTTTCCTTCTTGGTGCATGCATGCGTTCGTGCTCAGTCATGTCTGGCTCTTTGCCACCCCATGGACTGTAACCCTCCAGACTTCTCTGTCCATGGGATTTCTCAGGCAAGAATACTGGAATGGGTTGCCCTTTCCTTCCCCAGGGGATCTTCCTGACCCAGGGATTGAACCCTTATCTCTTGAGTATCCTGCATTGGCAGGCATGTTCTTTACCAGCTGAGCCACTGGGGAAGCCCCTCCTTCTTGGTAGTAAAAAAAATAATAATAATGAGCTTTGGAGTCAGTCAGATCTACATCATAATCATTAGTTTATCTGTACCATTTTTCTAGATTCCACATCTATGTGTTAATATATGACTTTTGTTTTTCTCTTTCTGACTTACTTCACTCAGTGTGACAGTCTCCAGGTTCACCCACGTCTCTGCAAATGGCACGGTTTCATTCCTTTGTGTGGTTGAGTAATATCCGCCGAGTATACAGGTGAACTTATTTTCAAAGCAGAAATGGAGACACAGATGTAGAGAACAAACATATGGATCCCAAAGAGAGAAGTAGGGGAGTGGGTGGGATGAACTGGGAGACTGGGATTGACATATGTATGTACTGTGTGTGTGTCTGCTAGTCACTCAGTCGTTACGTATAAAATAGATGACTAGTGAGAACTGACTATATAGCACAGGAAATTCTATTCCGTGCTCTCTGGTGACCTCGATTGTGCCCCTCCTACCATCTTGTTGTGGCTTCTCCTTTGTCCTTGGATGTGGAGTATTTTTTTTTTTTTGGTAGATTTCAACATCCTCCTATTGATGGTTGTCCAACAGCTAGTTGTGATTTTGGTGTTCTCGAAGAAGAAAATGAGCTCATATCCTTCTACCCTGTCATCCTGATTTCCCTTTGAAAAAAAAAAAAAGGATATGTGTATACATGTAGCTGATTCACTTTACAGCAGAAACTAATGCAACATTGTAAAGCAACTATGCTGCTGCTGCTGCTAAGTCGCTTCAGTCGTGTCCGACTCTGTGTGACCCCATGGATGGCAGCCCACCAGGCTCCCGTGTCCCCAGGATTCTCCAGGCAAGAACACTGGAGTGGGCTGCCATTTCCTTCTCCAATGCATGAAAGTGAAAAGTGAAAGTGAAGTCGCTCAGTCGTGTCCGACCCTACCTATACGCCATCAAAAATTAATTTTTTAAAAAGTTAACCATATAGTTGCAAGTAATTGCAGCCAGGTGTTTCTTTCCTCGGATCTCAGACCTGAGTACATGTCCCCTGGCTGTCAGTATGCATGGTGACGAGATGGCAGGAACTGGTTTGACACCAACATGAACCCTTCACCTAAAACTCAACTCAACCCCAGGGATTTCTGAGCTTTGAAGCTTTGATGGCTTTCCTTGCTTAATCAGTCTCTGTTAAGCTCCCTTGAGGCTAAAGAGGGAAGAAGGGGCCATGAATTTTTTGTCTTTCTGTGGGAAAGTACACTTTCAAAAGCAGCATCCCTTCCTCCAAATCAATGTATAATCAAAGTAAATGCAGTGTTCCCTGCTTTGAAAAACTAGTGTAAACCAACACAATACTGTAAAGCAGTTATCCTCCAATTAAAAATAAATAAATTTTTAAAAAGAAATTGTGGAATCTCCAAGGCCTAGTAGAGTAACAATATGCATAATAGTTTAAACATACATGTTAAATTAGGTTTCATCGGTCTCCCCTACTCAGTGATAGCTGCCAGACACTCTGAGAAAATCTGTCCTAGTGCCCATAAAACACTAGCTCCTGTTTCTCTGACCCACAGGAACATCAGAACAGGAAGGTACATCCTTAACAGCAGTAATTAAGGACTTAGCGAGCTCTCTGTTTCACCAACCAACCCTTTAAGTCGACAATCTCCTGCTCATCCATTGGCACATGTTTTCGTGAGTGATAATTGCCACTCTTCCCACAGGTAAGTTTTTTTAGAGAAAAATAGGTTCGATATTGGATGACTTAAAAAAAAAAACTTTTTCTTTTAATTGGAGTATAGCCAATTAACAATGTTGTGATAGTTTCAGGTGGACAGTAAAGGAGCTCAGCCATACTTATGCATGTATCCATTCTCCCTCAAACTCCTTCCCATCCAGGCTGCTGTATCATGTGAGCAGAGTTCCCTGTGCTGTACAGGAGGTCTTTGTGGTTAATACGGTATTGATTTTAGTCACACGAAGAATACCCAAACCCTTACCACTATTCCATCCCTGTGAAAACTGGAAATTAGCTTCACCAGGAAAAAGAAAAGTCATTGTATTAAAATGAAACTGATTACACACCCTTCCTGACTATATATATATAAAAAAAAAGAATAGCATTTCATCATATACAGAGGCATTATCAGGTGGTCATAGCTATGTCAAAGCATAGTCACAGCATAGTCAAAGCAATGGTTTTTCCAGTCATGTGGAGGTGGGGGTTGGACCATGAAGAAGGCTGAGCGCTGAAGAATTGATGCTTTTGAACTGTGGTGCTGGAGAAGACTCTCGAGAGTCTCTTGGACTGCAAGGAGATCCAACCAGTCAGTCCTAAAGGAAATCAACCCTGAATACTCATTGGAAGGACTGATGCTGAAGCTGAAGCTCCAATACTTTGGCCACCTGATGTGGAGAGTGAACTTGTTGGAAAAGACTCTGACTCTGGGAACGATTAAGGGCAGAGGATGAGATAGTTGGATAACATCATAGACATGAATTTGAGCAAACTCTGGGAGATGGTGGAGAACAGAGAAACCTAGTGTGCTGCAGTCCATGGGATTGAAAGAGTTGAACACGACTTAGCAACTGAACAACACAACAAATCAGGTAGTGATTAAAATCCTGGATTCTAGAGTTAGAATCCTGGATTACTGCTTTAAACCAGTAACTGCTCATGTGACTAAGTAGCTTGGCTTCTGTATGCCTGCTTCACAGGGTGTTGTTAGACTTGTATGAATAAGACAATGTATTGCAGTGTTTTGATGGTAGATAGTAGTCAGTTGTTTAAAATAAAACTATGTTAGATGGTCCTGATTACAGCTGATATGAATACAAACAGCCAACAAGGATTCACACAGCTCTACTGTGATAATTTCTGCTCTAGGGAAAGAGAAAAAAATTGGTTCCCATCGCAAAAAACCACATGTTATATGGTTGCATTTACCTGTATATGAAATGTCCTGAACAGACAAATCCACAGAGACAGAAAGTGGATTCATGGTGGCCCAGGGCTGGGTAGCAGGGCATGAGAACTCATGAGGGGAAGTGACTGCTAATAAGTACAGGGTTTATTTTTGGAGTGATGAAAAGGTTCTTAAATTGATTGTGGTGATGGTTACACAACTCTGAATACACTAAAAACCACTAAATTGTCAACTTTAAATGGGTGAATTGTATGGGACGTGAGTTATATCTCAGTAAAGCTGTTATAAAAAATATATTAGTGTGCATTTATTGCTCACTTAATCTTTATAATAGCTCATGGTTTTAGTCCACAGTCAAGACGACTGAGATTAAGATGTATTAAAGCAACTTAATCTGGCCCATATAAGTAGCATGTAATGGACCCAGGATTTCCTATTGATTGATTGACTGGATCTTAGTTTCACAAAATTGGATTAATCATAATCTTTGGTTCATGGTACATAATCCCTTTTGATCCACTAAAGGCCATCTTTTATTCTACTTTATTTTATGCGTGTATGCATGCTGAATAATACAGTAAATACGTCTGATGCCCCCCACCCCAAAGCAAGTTTAGAATGTCACCAACAACATCCAGCTCCCTTTCTGTTCTCTTCTTTCACAAGCCTGACTCCTCCCCAGAGATGAGCACTAACCCAAATACTGTGGGGCTTCCCTGATAGTGCAGCGGTAAAGACATCTGCCTGCAATGCAGGAGACAAAGGTCCAGTCCTTAAGTACTGAAGATTCCCTGGAGGAGGAAATGACAAGCCAACCCACTCCAGTATTCTTGCCTGGAGAATCCCATTGACAAAATACCTGGTGGACTACAGTCTATAGGGTCACACAGAGTTGGGCACAACTGAAGTGACTTAGCTCACACTCTGAATACTGTGCTTACCATTTCCTTGCCTTTAAAAAAAAATAGCAATATGCATGCCTCAATGGGATATTTTGCTTGGCTTAGTTTTCACTTTACTTCTCCATAGTTTTTGAACTTTATAAAAAGTCTCTCAGGTTGTATGTGGTCTTCTGGGACTAGGATTTTTCATTCAACATGGATTCATCCATGCAGAGGAGTGCTTCTGTAGCTCTTTTGTTTTCATGTCGGAGGACATTCCATTTTCTAAATACACTATGATTTCATTATGCACTCTTCTGTCAATGTTGAGATTGTTTCCAGTGTTTTGCTAATTTAATACATTCAACTGTTATTATTGTTTGTATATTGTCTCCTTTACATATGCTAAATTTTCTCTTGGATATATCCTTACAGAAATTGGTGTATATGGGTGCTCAGCTGTTTAGGCATGTCCAACTCTTTACGACCTCTTGGACAGTAGCCCACCAGGCTCCTCTGTCCATGGAATTTTTCAGGCAAGAATATTGGCTGCTGCTGCTGCTAAGTCACCTCAGTCGTGTCCGACTCTGTGCGACCCCATAGACTGCAGCCCACCAGGTTCCTCCATCCCTGGGATTCTCCAGGTAAGAACACTGGAGTGGGCTGCCATTTTCTTCTCCAATGTATTAAACTGAAAAATGAAAGTGAAGTTGCTCAGTTGTGTCCAACTCCTAGCAACCCCATGGACCACAGCCCACCAGGCTCCTCCGTCCATGGGACTGTCCAGGCAAGAGTGCTGGAGTGTGTTGCCATTTCCTCCTCCAGGGGATCTTCTCCACCCAGGGATCGAACCTGTGTTTCCTGTGTCTCCTGCATTGGCAGGCAGATTCTTCACTATTGCGTCACCTGAGAAGCCCCACAGAAATTGAATATATACCAATTATATTTGCTGGGTATGCAGGCATTCAACTTTCCAAGATAACATTACATGGTTTTTCAGTTTCCACCAGCTATGTGTATGAGACCCTCTCCATATCCAACGCCTTGGTATTATCAGGCTTCTTAGATTTGTCAATCAAGTAGATGTAAACGGGTATTTCATGGGGACAAAACGTCATCCATCTCTTCCTGATTATTAGTGAGATGAGCATCTTTTTGTTGATCACATGCTTCTTTTTTAAAAATAAATATAAAACAACTTTTATTTAAAACTTGAAGCAAACCCCAAATATTGCTTAAATATATTTCATTAGTCCTCCCTGTCTAGAGGCTGAAATGATTGGTTCCATACGTATTTCTTGTTCTATTAGATGCTTCTTTATGGTTTCTACCCATTTTTATGTTGAGCTGAGGTTTTTCTTAATTGTAGGAGTGCTTTATATATATATATATATATATATTTAATTTTTATTTTATTTTTTTACTTTACAATACTGTATTGGTTTTGCCCTACATTGACATGAATCCGCCACAGGTGTACATGAATTCCCAACCCTGAGCCCCCCTCCAACCACCCTCCCCATATCATCTCTCTGGGTCATCCCAGTGCACCAGCCCCAAGCATCCTGTATCCTGTATCGAACCTAGACTAGCTTTTTCTTCTTATATGATAGTATACATGTTTCAATGCAATTCTCCCAAATCATCCCACCCTCTCCCTCTCCCACAGAGTCCAAAAGTCTGTTCTTTACATTTGTGTCTCTTTTGCTCTCTCGCATACAGAGTTATCATTACCATCTTTCTAAATTCTGTATATTTGTGTTAGTATACTGTATTGGTGTTTTTCTTTCTGGCTTACTTCACTCTATAATCGGCTCCAGATTCATCCACCTCATTAGAACTGATTCAAATGTATTCTTTTTAATGACTGAGTAATAGGAGTGCTTTATATATNCTCTCGCATACAGAGTTATCATTACCATCTTTCTAAATTCTGTATATTTGTGTTAGTATACTGTATTGGTGTTTTTCTTTCTGGCTTACTTCACTCTATAATCGGCTCCAGATTCATCCACCTCATTAGAACTGATTCAAATGTATTCTTTTTAATGACTGAGTAATAGGAGTGCTTTATATATTTTTGAAATTGCTTTTCTGTTGGCTCTATATGTTTCAGATATTTTCTTCAAGTTTGGAGCTTATATTTTTACCTTCATTGAAGACTTTTTAAATTTTTTTAACTTTTTTTTTTCAAATTTTAAACTTTTTTTTGTTGTTTGGAGGTATAGCCTATTAGAAAAACATCTATTTCTGCTTTATTGACTATGCCAAAGCCTTTGATTGTGTGGATCACAACAAACTGT
>SJYA01004915.1:0-28857 GCA_006410615.1 Neotragus moschatus
TGATTCAACAACAACCTTTCAAACATAAACCATATCTTCAGTTTAATTTTCATGTCTAAAATCTTTCTCTTCTGACCTTACCCCCAGTAAAAAGACATGGACTCTCTTTATGGTTTTTATTAATCTTCTCCAATCCAAGCACACTTTTTTCCATCATTCGTGAGGAATTATCATTATCATATCTGGATGCTCTTGTCATTTACTCATGTGATTCCCTCTAATTATAAAAATGTTATATGTTGCTTTCCTTACACCATGATAAAAACCAGTTTGTGCTCATTGTCTAATGAGAGGGCATCATTTGTGAATAAAAATGCTAATTGTGGAGCTTGGACTTAATTATGTGAGGAAAAAACCCTTGAGGATTCCCTAGCTTTCTAATGAGACATAAGTGCATGATGGGGAGTGCAGGATGAGGAGTAGCAACTGGCAATTCCCATAGATTGTCCAACTGGATTTCTTCTTGTTAAAAAAACTCATACTAACACTCTTGCAATGAAAGGAAACAATCTCCATCTAATTTTTCAAATGTAGCCATTGTTAAATTGAAATATAAATATTAAGTGATAGAAATTTCTTTCTATGTGACCTACATAAGAGCCTCTCAAAGAGGGATTATCACTTTTTAACAACAAAAAGGCAGACAAGGTCCTTTGAATTAAACTTATAACTGTTGGGAATTTAGCTCTATAAGTATTGATATTGCCAGCTAAAAGTCAATATTGATGAGCTATACATATTTTCACATTATAGTGCAATATTTACACAGAAAATATTATATATATTTTCTACAAGATTGATATAGATAACCCAAACTATCAAGAATTGTGACTTAATGAAGATTCAAACTGAGTAAAAGATTAGTCTATAAAGTACTTTTATTTCACTATAAGAGGAGATAATCCAAGAATTCTGTAAATGGAGAAAGTCCCACGTATTTTGGCATGTCCTAGGAATTCCAATACATTTAGATGAAAGAAGTTAACTATGAAGGAGCTCACCACGGTGCTCGGAATATAAAGTTTGGGGAACTGCAGCCCAAGGAGGAGGCTCTCAGGCATCCTCTGGTCCGAGGGTAGCTCCTGTGGAATGTGATGGAGGTTGGTGAATGCAGCCCGGCATGTTGGGAGGCCTGGGAGGAGGGTAGGGAACAGCACAGTTGGCACTCAGGCCCACTCCTAGGGAAGAGACCATCAGGGCTTGGTGCTTGGCCTCCTGGCTGGTTTGGAAAAGGCCTTGCGATCTGGTGGTTCTCATGACCTCTTCCAGGGACTTGAGGATTTTCAGCATCTCCTCCCTCTCCTCTTCTTGTTTGGACTGCATGAATCTCTCTTTGATCAGTTCTTGAACCAGAGAATTGAGTTCCTGCCTCAAAATCAAGTTGACCCTTCTCAATTTTCTGTAACTGTCAGTAAGATTGAGTACATTTATTGACGCGCTCTCTAGCTTGACATTCTCTAAAGATGTCTCCGTCTCTGCATACTCACTTTTGGCAGCACAGTACTTGTCAGTGAGTTGGCATTTCTCATCAATCTGTGCAGCCAGTGTTTCTGCGAGCTGCTTTTCGCGTCTTACATACAGTCGACTTCTAACAGACTGAACAAGTCTGAATGTAAATAAGAAACCCACCAATAAGCTGACGACAGGCAGATACACCACTGTCTCCCACGGGAGGCTCTGGAAAGTGAGCTGTGAACTCTGGCCGTTTGGCAGCAGCAACGTCATCATCTCTCTCAGCTTCCAAAGGATCAGCCCAAAGCAGGCTTCATGGAGGATGGAAGCCCCTCCATGGCACTCACCATGGTGCCCAGTTACCATGGGACCACCAGCCACAGCAAACCCAACATTCCACCTGGAACCCAACCAGCAACCAGCATCCTGGAATGGACAGAATTTAGGGGATGTAGGGGTCACAGGGAGATTTGTAAAGAAAATGTGATTCTGTTATTTTCTAATGGTAATTTTTCTTTACCTCTTTCTTACAGTGCTTATATCAATATATAATGGGAATATAGTGAAATGTGTCAGTCTTTATAGCTTCACAAATCTTGAAAATTCATATGTTCTACAGTATCTAAAAGTTCAGTGTTTCAACATAAATAGCAATCATATCCACTGGAACATAAAAGACCTCTCTGTCACATTTCAGTTGAAATACATCCACTTTAAGGCCATGCTGTCTCAGTTTCAGTTTTCCCAAACATTGATCAGTTTGGCAGTAGTTGAACTTAACAAACACAAAATAAATCACAATGTACACTTTGATGTTTGTGCCTTTTGCTTCAAATAAGGTTTTTTTTTTTTTTTTTAGAGTCACATAGTTTTATTTGAGAAAGCAGTTCTTTCTGTTTTTAGGGCTGAATAACTTTTCCTTGTAAGAGTATATCACAAAATCCTCATTTATTATCTTAACAATAGATGTTTGGGCTAGTTAAAATGTGGGGAATTGTGAATAGTTTTTTGCATATTTATGCACGTATCTTTTTTCTAAATATGTTTTTATTTCCCATGGGTAAAGAATAGTTGGGAGTAGCACTATTTAATAGATATGTGCTAAAGAAATATACTCTTTTATTATGCAGGTGATTTCTTGACGTATAATTTACATGCCATATAGTCACTCATTAAATATACAATTCTTTGATTTTTGTGTCAGTTAAAGCACAGAAATGTGTCTCCATCACAATCCTACTTTGGAACAGTCATATCACGGTAAAAAGATTCTCAATCCTCAGAATCTCAATCTAGAGCTTACACAAATTCTTTTCTGATATTTCCATTAAAAGTTATTGCAATACCTCCACTGCAGGGGGCATGGGTTCGATCTCTGGTTGGATAAAAAGATCCTGCATGCTGCACAGCTCAGCCAAAGTATATAAATAAAAATGAATTAAAAAAACCAAAAATAGCATTGTCATATGATCCAGCAATCCTACTCAGTACATGTTTCCAGACAGAAATATACTTCAAAAAGATTATATGTCCTATGTTCATAGCAGCAGTGTTTATAATAGCCAGGACATGGAAGAAACCTAAATGTCCATCAACAAATGAATGGGTAAAGACAATGTGGTACAGATATACAACCATAAAAAAGAACAAAGTAATGGCATTTGCAGCAATATGGATGAACCTAGAGATTATCACAATAAGCAAAGTAAGTCAGAAAGAGAAATGAAACACCATATGATGTCACTTAAATGTGGAACCTAAAATATGGAACAAATGAACTTATTTATGAAACAGATTCACAAAGACAACAAACTTGTGGTTGCCAGACAGGATGGGGGGTTGACAGAGAGTGGACTGGGAGTTTGGGAGTAGCAGATGCAAAGTATATATATCGAATGCATAAAGAACAAGGTCCTATTGTGTAGTACAGGGGACAATATTTAATATCTTGTAATAAAACATAATGAAAAAGAATATATATATGTATAACTTAATCACTTTGCTGCACTCCAGAAACTAACATACCATTGTAAATCAACAGCACATCAATAAAAAATATTTAGTCTTCATTTAAAATCATAAAGTTTCCTACAAGAATACTGAATAATTTCCTGTGCTATACAGTAGGTCCCTGTTGGTTATCTATTTTATATGTGGTGCTGTGTATATGTTAATCCCAGCTCCCAATTTATGTGTCTCCCCATCCCCTTTATCCCTTTTGTTAACCATATTTGGTTTCCATGTCTGAGAGTCTATTTCAGTTTTGTAAATAAGGTTATGTGTATCACTATTTTAGATTCCACATATAAATGATTTATAGTATTTATCTTTCTACACCTGACTTATTTCACTCTATGTGATAACCTACACCCATTCATATTGCTGCAAATGGCATTCTTTCTTTCTTTTTTATGGCTGGTAACATTCCATTATATATCACATCTTCTTTATCCATTCAGCTGTCGATGGACATTTAGGTTGCTTGTTGCAAAGGGCATTGGGGTGCATGTATCTTTTCACGTATTCTCTGAATCTCTGTCCAGGATTGTATTGCAGGAAAATACATTAACTTTACTGTTAGATTTTTAAGGAATCTCCATGGTACATACTTGTTGTTCAGTAGCTCAGATGTGTCTGACTCTTTTTGTCTCTATGGACTGCAGCACGCCAGGCTGCAGTCTTTCACTATCTTTCACAATCTCCTAAAGCTTGCTCAAATGATTACTTCTTGACCTATATACAGGTTTTACAGGAGGCAGGTAAGGAGGTCTGGTATCTCCATCCCTTTAGGAATTTTCCACAGTTTGTTGTGATCCACACAGTACTATAAGATTAAATTTATTTTCTCGCATACTGAGTGTAGCACTTTAACAGCACTATCTTTAAGGTTTTCAAATAGCTGAGATGGAATTCCATCACCTCCACTAGCTTTGTTCATAGTGATGCTTCTGAAGGCCCACTTGGCTTTATAGCAATGATCATCTGAATTAAATTTGCCCATTCCCATCCATTTTAATTCACTGATTCCTAAAATGTCGATGTTCATTCTTGCCATCATCTCCGGTTTGACCACTTCCAACTTACCTTGATTCATGGATCTAACATTCCAGGTTCCTAAGCAATATTGTTCTTTACAGCTTTGAGTTTTACTTTCACCACAAGACTCATCCTCAACTGGGTAGCATTTTTGCTTGGGCTCAGCCTCTTCATTCCTTCTGGAGCTATTTCTCCACTCTTCTCCAGTAGCATATTGGGTACCTATTGACCCTGGAGGGGGGTTCATTTTTCAATGTCATGTGTTTTTGCCTTTTCATACTGTTCATGGGGTTTCAAGACAAGAATATTGAAGTGGTTTTCCATTCCCTTCTTCAGCGGACCATGTTTTGTCAGATCTCTCCATCTTGACCCATCCATCTTGGGTGGCCCTACATGTCATGGTTCATAGTTTCATTAAGTTACACAAAGCTGTGATCCACCTGATCATTTTGCTTAGAATTAAGACCAATCATTCTCAAACTCTTCCAGAAAATTGAAATGGCAGAAACACTTTTAAAATCATTTTATGAGACTGCCATTATACTAATGCTAGAGCCATACAAAGGCACTAGAAGAAAACTACATGTGTATATCACTGGTGAAGAGCAATTCAAGAATCTTCAACAAAATATAAGTAAACTGAATTCAACATCACTTAAGAAGGGCCATATACCAGTATTGGGTGGGATTTATCTCTGGAACACAAGAATTATTTTTGTTACATATCATTTTTTATTGCAAAATACTTGATATTGCCAACTTTAAATTAACTGAAAAAATTTGAAACATTTTTTATATATCTTAAATTTGAATCCCAGCCAACTAAATATATCAAATGTAAATACTATGCCTAGGTTTGTTAATAAATGCATATGGTATGGGATACAGTATCGAGTCATATTGTTAGGGGTAGAGTGAAAGTTAGGGTTGACACAAAATACAGACATGGATGATAGTGGTTGAGGTTTTTACTGAATAGTTTGATCTCATAAGGGATATGTTGTAACATCAGGTCCCTTAGAGAACTGGATATAACCTAAAACTTCGGGTCAATTAGTCTAAGGAATGCTGTGACAATATGGACAAAATGGAATAAAATTGGTTATGAACATTCTGTTAGGGAGAAGAATTGACCTTCTGGTAATAAAGGTTTAAGTTTCATGCAGTTACTGGTCTCTGCCACTCCAACAAACCCAGTTCTTTGGCAGGACAATATAAAAATTAGTTAGAACTGTCAATGTATGGCAAAATGAGTACAGTATTGTAAAGCAAAACAAGCTAAAAAATAAAAATTAAAAAAAAATAGTTAGATTAAGATTATACATTATAACATTGATAGGTTCAAGGCACTTTTGTAAAGGAGGTCATATTTCTCTTGTCTTTTCCTACTAGAAGAAATGTAGAATTGATAGAAGTTGATCTGCATTGCTTTGGTCTGAACTTGAATCATGCCCAACTCTAATTGCTGTACAAATAAATCATTAATAGTGGCTGTACCACTGAAATGTCCTGATCCAACTTCAAGGTCATAAACTATTTTACCAATATAAACTAGGTGGGATTGAACTCTTTTACTGATATAAACTCTAGGTGGCAGCTTCTTCCACTGATCATTATTTTAGATCAATATGTGGCTAATTGGTGTAGATTTTAATCAAACTGATGCTTTTGAACTGTGGTGTTGGAGAAGACTCTTGAGAGTCCCTTGGACTGCAAGGAGATCCAACCAGTCCATTCTGAAGGAGATCAGCCCTGGGATTTCTTTGGAAGGAATGATGCTGAAACTGAAACTACGGTACTTTGGCCACCTCATGCGAAGAGTTGACTCATTGGAAAAGACTCTGATTCTGGGAGGGATTGGGGGCAGCAGGAGAAGGGGACGACAGAGGATGAGATGGCTGGATGGCATCACTGACTCGATGGACACGAGTCTGAGTGAACTCCGGGAGTTGGTGCTGGACAGGGAGGCCTGGTGTGCTGCGATTAATGGGGTCGCAAAGAGTTGGACATGACCGAGAGACTGAACTGAACTGAAAGATCATTTTATTTTTCGTTCTCCCCAACCAAAATTATTACCCCATGTAAAGTTTTGTTATCACTTATTTTGGNCTGGACACGGAGGCCTGGTGTGCTGCGATTAATGGGGTCGCAAAGAGTTGGACATGACCGAGAGACTGAACTGAACAGAAAGATCATTTTATTTTTCGTTCTCCCCAACCAAAATTATTACCCCACGTAAAGTTTTGTTATCACTTATTTTGGTTGTTGTTTGTTGTTTTTGGACTAATTAAAACTCCACAGAGTCTTCTCATCGTATTTGGTCATTCCTGCCTGTTCACAGACTGGTCAATTTCATTGATTCAAAGTAAGAGACAGTAAAACCTCAGGATGCCATTCAAACAAGTCCTTATCATGCTACCTTTGAGTGGTCAGGATATCACAGCTGTTAACCAGATGTCAACTGCAGGTCATGCCATTAATATTATAAATGCCATTTCCTCCAAGATCAAGAATAAGACAAGAGTACCCACTCTCATCACTATTATTCAATATAATTTTGGAAGTCCTAGTCATAGCAATCAGAGAAGAAAAAGAAATTAAGAGAATTCAGATTGGAAAAAAAGAAGTAAACCACTCACTGTTTGTAGATGACATGATACTATACATAGAAAATCATAAACATGTCACCAAAAAGTTTCTAGAGCTAATCCATGAATTTAGTAAAGTTTCAGGATATAAAATAAATACACAGAAATCACTTGCATTCCTATACACTGATAATGAAAAATTAGAAAATGAAATTAAGGAAACAATCCCATTCACCATTGCATCAATAAGAATAAAATACCTAGGAATAAACCTACCTATGAAATAAAAGAGGACACAAACAAATGGAGAGATATACCATGTTCTTGGATTGGAAGATTGATACTGTGAAAATGACTATACTACCCAAAGCAATCTATAGATTCATTGAAATTCCTATTAAATTTTCACTGGCATTTTTCACCGAACTAGAACAAAAAATTTCACAATTTGTTTGGAAACATAAAAAGACTCCAAATAGCCAAAACAACCTTGAGAGAGAAAAACAGGACTAGAGGAATCAACCTCCCTGATGTCAGGCTATATTACAAAACTGCAGTCATCAAGACAGTATGGTACTGGCACAAAAAACAGAAATAAAGGCCAGTGGAACAAGATAGAAAACTGAGAGATAAACTCACAAACCTATGCACACCGTATTTTTGACAAAGGAGGCAAGAATATACAGTGGAGAAAAGACAGCCTCTTCAATAAGTGGTGCTGGCAAAACTGGATGGCTAGGTATAAAATAATGAGTTTAGAACACTCCCTAAAACCACACACTCAAACAAACAAAAAATCAAAATGAATTAAAGATCTAAATGTAAAGCCAGAAACTATAGAGCTCTTAGAGGAACACATAGGCAGTACACTCTTTCATATAAATCACAATAAGATTCTGTCTGACTCCTAGATATATGAAAATAAAAACAAAAATAAATGAGATATAAATAAACTTAAAAGCTTTTGCACAGCAAAGTAAACCATAAGCAAGATGAAAAGACAACTCTTGGAATGGGAGAAAATAATTGCAAATGAACTAACTGACAAACAATTCATCTTCAAAACATACAGCTCAATATTAGAAAAACAGACAACCCAGCCAGAAAGCAGGCAGACGACATTTCTCCCAAGAAGACGCACAGATGGCTAATAAATATGAAAAGATGCTCCATAACACTATTATTAGAGAAATTCAAATCAAAACAGAAGAGAAAAACATCTACTTCTGCTTTATTGATTACGCCAAAAGCCTTTGATTGTGTACATCACAACAAACTGGAAAATTCAAGAGATGGGAATATCAGACCACCTTAACTGCCTCCTGAGAAATCAGTATGCAGGTCAGGAAGCAACAGTTAGTACCAGACTTAGAACAATAGACTTTTTCCAAATTGGGAAAAGAGTACATCAAGGCTGTATATTGTCACCTTGCTTATTTAACTAAAATGCAGAGTACATCATGTGAAATGCTGTGCTGGATGAAGCACAAGCTGGAATCAAGATTTCTGGGAGAAATATCAATAACCTCAGATACACAGATGACACTACCCTTATGGCAGAAAGTGAAGAACTAAAGAGCCTCAATGAAAGTGAAAGTGGAGAGTGAAAAAGCTGTCTTGAAACTCAACATTAAAAAACGAAGATCATGGCATCTGGTGCCATCACTTCATGGCAAATAGATGGGGAAACAATGACAATAGTGAGACACTTCATTTGTTTTGGGCTCCAAAATCACTGCAGATGGTGACTGCAGCCATAAAATTAAAAGATACTTGCTCCTTGGAAGAAAAACTATGACCAACTTAGCATATTAAAAAGCAGAGACATTTCTTTGCCAACAAAGGTCTGTCTAGTCAAGGCTATGGTTTTTCCAGTGGTCATGAATGGATGTGAGAGGGACTATAAAGAAAGCTGAGTGCCAAAGAACTGATCCTTTTGAACAGTGGTGTTGGAGAAGACTCTTGAGAGTCCCTTGGACTGCAAGGAGATCCAACCAGTCGTTCCTAAAGGAAATCAGTCCTGAATATTCACTGGAAGGACTGATGCTGAAGCTGAAACTCCAATACTTTGGCCACCTGATGTGAAGAACTGACTTACTGGAAAATTTTGACCCTGTTGCTGGAAAAGATTGAAGGCAGGAGAAAGGGACGATAGAGGGTGAGATGGTTGGATGGCATCATTGACTCGATAGACATGAGTTTGAGCAAGCTTCAGGAGTTGGTGATGGACAGGGAAGCCTGGTGTGCTGCAGTTCATGGTGTTGCAAAGAGTGGGACAGGACTGAGCAACTGAACTGACTGAAACATTAGCAGAGATTTTGAAGGAGACTACTGAGCTAGGGCCTTCTTTCTCCCAGATGTTGTATGAACCTATCTCAGGTTTCAAAAGAGTTTGAACATTATTTCCCAGCCACAAGAGACCCCCCCCCCAAACTGGAGAGAAATGGGTATATGACCCATTTGTGAATAAGTCAGGTGAATCAACTTTGTTCATGCCAGAAGATCAACTGCTTGAGATCACAAATGATGTTGGCCTTGCAAGTATGTTTAAGACCACTTCAAATATCCTTATACTCTGGATTAAAGTCAAGGTGGAATATCCTGAGATTGACACAAAAGCACTAAAAAGCCTGCTTCCATTTCCAGCATCCTATTTTTGTGAGGTAGAATTTGCTGCAGTAACAGCAACCAAAACTATGATTGGACATAAGCAACACACTTTGGGTGTCATTGTCTCCCACCACCCCTAGATGGCACTGTCTAGTTGAAGGGAAACAAGCTCAGGTTCACTATGATTCCGCATTTTGGTGGGTTGCATATTTCATTATATATCAGAATGTAATAATAATAGAAATAAAGTGCACAATAAATGTAATGTGTGGTGGGATAATTATCTTCCACGAAACTGGTTCCTGGTGCCTAAAAGGCTGGTAATCACTCTCTTAAGACAAATGACGTGGAGCATCTATTAATATGTTTACTTGCCATCTATCTCTCTTCTTGAATGAGATGTCTGTTGAAATCTTTAGCCCATTTTTTAAAAGTCAAATTGTTGGTTTTCTTCTTGGAGAGTTTTTTGTATATTTTGGATAACTGTCCTTTTTTTGGTCTGTTGTCCAAATATTTGTCTTTTGCATATATTTTCTCCCAGAGTGTAGCTGGCCTTTAATTCTGTTCACATTCTCTTAATGAAGTACAGCTTATAAATTACTTCTTTCATTGTTTGTGCCTTTGGTGCTATATCTAAAAAGTTATTACCAAACTCAAAGCTATGTATATTGTCATACATATTCTTCTGTCTTATAGTTTTGCATTCTACCGATCTGTGTTTCATTTTGAGTTAATTTATGTGAAAAGTATAAAGCTCTTTGTCTAGAATATGTTCCTAATACTAGCACAGCACATGGTAATAATGTCTCACTGTTCATGTGTAATTTTTTAAGGAGTAATTTAAGGAGAATTTCAGCTTTGTGTGCTGGTCATAGAAGATCAATACAAAAAGATCTTCATAACCCAGGTAATCATGATGGTGTGATCATCAACCTAGAGCCAGACATCTGGGAATGTGAAGTCAAGTGGGCCTTAGGAAGCAACACTACAAAGCTAGTGGAGGTGATGGAATTCCAGTGGAGCTATTTCAAATCCTAAAAGATGATGCTGTGAAAGTGCTGCACTCAATATGCCAGCAAATTTGGAAAACTCAGCAGTGGGCACAGGACTGGAAAAGGTCAGTTTTTATTCCAATCCCAAAGAAAGGCAGTGCCAAAGAATGCTCAAACTACCACACAGTTGCACTCATCTCACGTGCTAGGAAAGTAATGCTCACAATTCTCCAAGCCAGGCTTAACAGTATGTGAATCATGAACTTCCAGATGTTCAAGCTGGATTTAGAAAAGGCAGAGGAACCAGAAGGCAAATTGCCAACATTCATTGGATCATTGAGAAAGCAAGACAGTTCCAGAAAAACATCTACTTCTGCTTTATTGATTATGCCAAAACCTTTGACTGTGTGGACCACAACAAACTCTGGAATATTCTTAAAGAGATGAGAATACCAGACTGCTTGACCTGCCTCTTGAGAAATCTATGCAGGTAAGGAAGCAAAAGTTAGAACTGGACATGGAACAATAGACTGGTTCCAAATCAGGAAAGGAGTATGTCAAGGCTATGTATTGTCACCCCTGTTTATTTAATTTATATGCAGAGTACCTCATGAGAAATGCTGGGCTGGATGAAACACAAGCTGGAATCAAGATTGCCAGGAGAAATATTAATAACCTCAGATTTGCAGATGACATCACTCTTATAGCAGAAAGTGACGAGTCTCTCGATGAAAGTGAAAGAGGACAGTGAAAAAGTTGGCTCAAAGCTCAACATTCAGAAAACTAAGATCATGGCATCTGGTCCCATCACTTCACGGCAAATAGATGGGGAAACAGTGGAAACAGTGAGAGACTTTTAATTTTTAAATTTTTTGGGGCTCCAAAATCACTGCAGATGGTGACTGTAGCCATGAAATTAAAAGACGCTTGCTCCTTGGAAGAAAAACTATGACCAACTTAGACAGCATATATATATATATTTATGATCTACTTCTTTTATTTTCAAAACTTAATCTTAAGAAAACAATCAGAAATAAGTACAAAGATTTATGTGCCAGAGTGTTTATCACGAAGCTTTTATAGTGTGGAAAAGAACAAACTAAATGTTCAATAACATTAAAATAAATAAATACATAATCACACTGCATCCAGGAAATAGTTTTTTAAAGAAATATTTTTAAGGACCATTTAATGACATGAAAATTATGTTATTATATTTTGTTAGGAAAAAAGACTATATGTAAAACTACATTAATCTCCATTAATTTTATAATCATGAAAACATTGTTTTTTTAAAAATTGAGTTACATCTTGATTCTGCTTAACTTGGCTGACACAGCAATCTACATTCTAGATCTTGACTGCAGGAAGTGAGAAGAAGAGAACAGAGTAGGAAAATTCTATAATATCAGTCATCACTACTAAAATTTACACAATTGGAGAATCCCAGGGACGGGGGAGCCTGGCGGGCTGCTGTCTGTGGGGTCGCACAGAGTCGGACACAACTGAAGCGACTTAGCAGCAGCAGCATCTATAAGTTAATTTTCAGTCAGCCTCATATATTCCAATTTTTTTAACAAATAGAAGAAGAGGCAGAAGTACCATCCTTTTAGACATGGTATGTGGCATTCAATCAATAGTTAAGACCCATTTCATGTTTCCACTGCCTTCACTTTAAAAAATACACATAAGTCTATTTTTAACTCTTGGGGATTAACATTAAGGTAACCCAAGAATTCTGAGAAGACACTTTCTGAAAATTATGGGTAAATTTTTATATTTAATGGCTGAAATCAGAGGGAAGTAATTAGTGGAACTGCTTGTGGATCCTCCATAACCTAATGCAAGAGAAAGACAGAAAACAGGTATAGGAGTCTGTTTCCCATCTCTGCTTTGTGACCTTAGACTTGTTCCTTAACTTCTCTTTGTCTTATCCACAATTTACGCACAGGACTGTAATAAGCATTAAACGGCCAGCACAAAGTCTGGCACAAACTCAAAAAATAATAGTTACAAAATTTTAAATAATCATCCAGCTGACTAGAGTACAATCTCAATTATATTAGTTTATCTTACGTAAATTCCACAGCTAAGTAATACCAGCCTTAAATTCATCAGGAGTCCAAATAATCACACAATTAATTACACAAGAGCCACAATATGTCAATCAAGTTGGTAAGTCCTTGAATAAGCAGATATAACACAGCTTGGCTGAAAATAACAGAGGATGAAAGAAATGTTGGCGAAAAGACAGACCTTCCTCAAATTGTCAAGTCTCTGAATGAAGCATGTATAAAATTGTTTGAAAAGACGGTAGAAAAAACAGAATTTCTTGTTATTTAAAAAGTAAATCTAAACAGCAAATTTTAAAAGGTAAAGGAAGAAAACAATTAGAAAAAGAAAAAACAATCTAGAAAAGGGGAATAAGAGCTTTCAGCTTTGACGGTCCGGTCAGAAGGCAGTCAAACTGGGAAGTTCTTAGAGCTGCTTACTTTGTATTCCTGCTCACCAGTCATCACTGTTTATCAAGGCAGAAAATGATGGTTTCTACAGAAATACTAGTTTGAAAGAAAGCACCCTTAGTACATTATCCTATATGTGCCTATTTGTGTTAGTGAAGTGTCCCTGGTCTTGATAGACAGATTCAATTAAATGTTGCAAATCCTGACTGGCAGATCAAATCTCTATAATCCAAACATCCCCAGCCCCTTCATACACTCAATCAACTTTTCTTGAACATTAAATAAAAATTTGAACTATGTATCATAAAACCAAACGCATATTGAGTTTTACTTCCCAACAAGACTATAATAGTCTTCACGATGGGGGCCATTAAAAAACAACTCAAAGAGCCTTTTATAAACCCCACATCCCAGACACTATGCTCCAACAGTACTTAAATACCATTCCCGCCAGTAAATATCTGATGCTTCATGAGGTCCTCAGTTTCCCCTAAAAAGAGTTTTCTTCCTAATTAAGCAAGTAAAATAGATGGTCAAAATCATAGACACTTTTTAAAGATGCTGGTTACATCTAATTTAAAAAGTATTCAAAAGGGAAATCAAATTACAATGGAATGAATCAGCACAAATTCATCATTACCCCCAAAAATGTGAATTCTAAGATGTGTATAANCAAGTAAAATAGATGGTCAAAATCATAGACACTTTTTAAAGATGCTGGTTACATCTAATTTAAAAAGTATTCAAAAGGGAAATCAAATTACAATGGAATGAATCAGCACAAATTCATCATTACCCCCAAAAATGTGAATTCTAACGGTAGATTTAGCTTCATGTGTAACTTAAAACATTTTCACTTTTCAACACAAGTTTGGGGTTGTGGGTGAGAGCTGGAGGGTTGAGTCGGGATGCAGAGACTGGGTACTGCTACTGGCAATTTCCGAGGTTTGTCACCGATTCTGGACCTAAGGGCCAACGCGCAGCTCGCCCTGCAGCCTGGGTGGGAGGGGAGTAGCAGGGAGGGAAGAAGACGCGAATGTGGGCTGTGGAAACGGGGGCATTCCTCTGGCCCTACACCGACCTGGGCGTCCCGCCTTCCCCTCGTGCAACAGCAGTTCTTGGGCACGCAACCGTGAGACTAGTAATCGCCACAGCACGCGCCCTCTTAGACAACATATTAAAAAGTGGAGTCATTTCTTTGCCAACAACTGTCTGTCTAGTCAAAGCTATGCTTTTCCAGTAGTCATGTATGGATGTGAGACTTGGACCATAAAGAAAGCTGAGCGCCAAAGAATTGATGCTTTTGAACTCTGGTGTTGGAGAAGACTCTTGTGAGTCCTTTGTACTGCAAGGAGATCAAATCAGTCAGTCCTAAAGGAAATCAGTCCTGAATATTTTTTGGAAGGACTGATGATGAAGCTAAAGCTCTAATACTTGGCCACCTGATGTGAAGAACTGACTCACTGGAAGAGATTCTGATGCTGGGAAAGATTGAAGGCAGGAGGAGAAGGGGATGACAGAGGAAGAGATAGTTGGATGGCATCATAAACTTGATGGACATGAGTTTGAGCAAGTTCTGGGAGTGGTGAAGGACAGGGAGGCCTGGCATGATGCAGTCCATGGGTTCGCAAAGAGTTGGACATGACAGAGTGACTGAACTGAACAAGTATATAAGGGGAAATCAAAGTAACACGATAATAATAAAAGATGTTAAATCCTACTTACAACAAGAGATAGATAACTCACACAGAAATTTAATATGGAAATACAAGCCTTAAATCACACATTAGACTAGATGGTGTGAATTGTTATCTTCAGGACATTCCATAGAAAAACATCATAATACACTTTTTTCTCTAGTGCACACAGAACATTCTCCAGGATAGATCACATCTTGGGTCACAAACCTAGCCTTGGTAAATTTAAGGAAATTGAAATAACAGGCATCTTTTCTGACCACAATCTTATGAAATTAGATTTCAATTACAGGGAAAAAACTAAAAAACACAAACACGTGGAAGCTAAGCAACATGATTCTAAATAACTAAGAGGTCACTGAAGAAATCAAGAGGAAATAAAACAATACCTAGACACAGATGACAATGTAAATACTATGACCTAAGCCTATGGGATGCAGCAAAAACAGTGCTAAGAGGGACATTTACAGCAATACAACCCTACCTCAAGAAATGAGAAAGACATCAAATAACTTAACCTTACACATAAATCAACTGGGAAAAGAACAAAAAACCCCCAAGGTTAGTAGAAGGAATGAAATTACAAAAGATTTCTACTCTGGTAGAAATAAATGAAAAATGAAGGAAACAGTTGCAAAGACCAATAAAACTAAAAGCTGCTTCCTTCAGCAGATAAATGAAATCGACAAACCATTAGGCAGACTCAATTAAAAAATGTAAAAGACTCAAATAAATAAAATTTGAAATGGAAAAGGAGAAGTTACAACAGACAATACAGAAATATAAAGGATCATAAGAAACTACTATGAGAAACTGTATGCCAATAAAGTGAACCACATGGAAGAAATAGACAAATTCTTAGAAAAGTATAACCTTAAAAGACTGAACTAGGAAGAAATAGAAATCATGAACAGAACAATCACAAGCACTGAAACTGTAATAAAATAAATCTTCCAGCAAACAAAATCCAAGGACCAGATGGCTTCACAAGTAAATTCTGTTAAATGTTGAGAGTAGAGCTAACATTTACCTTCTCAAACTCTCCCTCAAAATTGCAGAGGGATGAACATGCCCAAAGTCATTTTATGAAGCCATCATCACCCTGATACTAAAACTAGGCAAAGATATCACACAAAAAAGAAAATTACAGGCCAATATCACTCACGAACATAGAGGCAAAATTCAACATAACACAAGCAAACAGAATCTAACGACACTTTAAAAGGATCATACCGTGATCATCTGACGTTTACTCCAGAAATGCAAAAATTTTCCAGCATATGAAAATCAATGTGATATACCATATAAAGAAACTAAAAGGTAAAAACCATAAGATCATCTCAATAGATGCAGAAAAAGACTTTGACAAAATTGAACACTCATTTATGATGAAAAAAATCTCTCCAGGGACCGGGCCTAGAAAGAACCTTTGTCTTAGTTGCTCAGTCATGTCTGATGTTTTGCAACCCTGTGGACTGTAGCCTGCCGACTACAGACTGTAGCTTTGTCCATGGAATTCTCCAGGCAAGAATGTTGGAATAGGTTGCCATTCCCTCCTCCAGGGGATCTTCCTGACCCAGGAGTTGAATCTGGGTCTCCTGCATTGGCAGGCAAATTCTTTACTGTCTGAGCCACCAGGAAGGCCCCAGAATGAACCTACCTTAGCAAAATATAGGCCATATATGACAAGCCACAAGAAGCATTATTCTCAATGGTACAAAAGTGCTATACAAGACAAGGATGCCTACTCACCCCACTATTATTCAGTATAATTTTGCTAATCCTAGTCACATCAATCAGGGAAGAAAAAGAAAAAAGGAATCCAGATTGGAAAGAAGGATTAAAAGTCTCACTGCTGACGACATAATACTATACATAGAAAACCCTTAAGTAGCCACCAGATAATTTTTATAACTAATCAATGAATTTAATAAAGTGGCAGGATACAAGATTAATACACAGAAATCCTTTGCATGCTTATACATTAACAACAAAAATTCAAGAAGAGAAATGAAGGAGACAACCCCATTAACTATTGAAACAAAAAGATTAAATACTTAGGAATAAACCTTCCTAAGGAGACAAAAAACCTATACAGAAAACTATAAGACACTGATAAAAGATACCAAAGACACCACAAACTGATGAAATGATATACCATGTTCTTGCATTGGAAGAATCAATATTGTGAAAATGATCATATGATACTATACAAAGCAGTCTACACATTTGATGGAATTCCTATCTAGTTATCAACGGGATTTTTCACAGAACTAGAAAAAAAATTTTTTTTTTTTTAAATTTTCACAGAAACACGAAAGACCCTGAATAGCCAAAGCAATGCTGAGATAGAAGAATGGAGTTGGAAGCATCAGGATCCCTGATTTCAGACTATAGTACAATGGAACCATAATCAAGACAGTATGGTATTGGCAAAATGCAAAAATATGCATCAGTGGAAGAGGGTAGAAAGCTCGGTGAAGAACCCAATTACAAGCACTGAAATTGAAGTTGTGATTAAAAATCTCCCGTAAAACAAAAGCCCAGGACCAGATGGCTTCACAGGAGAATTCTATCAAACATTTAGAGGAGAGATAATGTCAATCATTCTAAAACTCTTTCAAAATATTGCAGAGGAAGGAACACTTCTCAATTCATTCTCTGAGGCCACCATCACCCTTATACCAGAACCAGACAAAGACAACACAAGAAAAGAAAACTACAGGCCAAAATCACTGATGAACATAGATGCAAAAATCCTCAACAAAATTTTAGTAAATAGAATTCAGCAACACATTGAAAAGCTTGTACACCATGATCAAGTTGTGTTTATTCCAGGGATGCCAGGATTCTTCAATATACGGAAATCAATCAATGTGATACCCCATATTGACAAAAAAGACAAAAACCATATGATCACCTCAATAGATGCAGAAAAGCCTTTGACAAAATTCCACACCCCTATATGAGAAAAACTCTCCAGAAAGCAGGCATAGAAGGAACCTACCTCAACATAGTAAAGACCATATATGATAAGCCTACAGCAAACATTATTCTCAATGGTGAAAAACTGAAAGCATCCCTCCTAGATCAGGAACAAGACAAGGGTGTCCACTTTCACCACTGTTATTCAAGAGTTCTAGAAGTCCTAGCTACATCAATCAGAGAAGAAAAAGAAAGAAAAGGAATCCAGATTGGAAAAGAAGTAAATCTCTCACTGTTTGCAGATGACATGATACTGTACATAGAAAACCCTAAAGACAGTATCAGAAGTTTATGAGAGCTAATCAGTGAATTTAGCAAAGTTGCAGGATACAAAATCAATACACAGAAATCTTTTGCATTTCTACATATTAAAAATGAAAAATCCGAGCAATTAAGGAATCAATCCCGTTCATCATTGTAACAAAAAGAATTAAATATCTAGGAATAAACTTACTTAAGGAGGAAAAAGAACTTTATAGAGAAAATTATAAAACACTAATATAAGAAAATTATAAGACACTAATGAAAGAAATCAAAGACAACATAAACAGATGGAGAGATATTCCATGTTTCTGGGCAGGAAGAATCAATATTGTGAAAGTGACTATACTACCAAACACAATCTACCTATTCAATGTGATCCCTATCACAATTCACAATTCATATGGAAACAGAAGAGACCCCGAATAGCCAAAGCAGACTTGAGAAAGAAGAATGGAGCTGGAGGAATCAAGCTTTCTGATTTTAGGTTATACTACAAAGCTATAGTCATCAAGACAGTATAATACTGGCACAAAAAAAGAAATATAGACCAATGGAACAAGATAGAAAGCCCAGAAATAAACCCATGCACCTTATTTAGACAGAGGAGGCAAGAATATACAGAGGGACAAAGACAGCCTCTTCAATAAATGGTGCTGGGAAAACTGGACAGCTACATGTGAAAGAATGAAATTAGAACACTTCCTAACACTATACACAAAGATAAACTCAAAATGGATTAAAGACCCAAATGTAAGACCAGAAACTATAAAACTCTTAGAGGAAAACATAGGCAGAGCACTCGATGTCATAAATCAAAGCAAGATGCTCTATGACCCACCTCCTAGAGTAATGGAAATAAAAAAAGTAAACAAGTGGGACCTGATTAAACTTAAAAGCTTTTGTATAGCAAAGGAAACTATAGGCAAGGTGAAAAGACAACTCTCAGAATGGGAGAAAATAAAAGCAAATGAAACAATGGACAAAGGATTAATTTCCAAAATATACAAGCAGCTCATCCAACTCAATATCAGAAAAACAAACAACTCAATCAAAAGGTGGGGAAAAGACCTAAACAGATATTTCTCCAAAGAAGACCTACAGATGGCTAACAAACACATAAAAAGATGCTCATTATCAGAGAAATGCAAATCAAAACTTAAATGAGATATCACCTCACACTGGTCAGAATGACCCTTATCAGAAGCTCTTCAAATAATAAGTGCTGGAAAGGGTGTGGAAAAAAAGGGAACACTCTTGCACTGTTGTTGGGAATATAAATTGATACAGCCACTATGGAAGATGGTATGGAGATTCCTTGAAAAACTAGAAATAAAATGACCATATGACCCAGCAATCCCACTCCTAGGCATATACCCTGAGTGAACCGAAACTGAAAAAGACCCATGTATCCCATTGTTCATTGCAGCACTATTTACAATAGCTAGAACATGGAAGCAACCTAGATGTCCATCGACAGATGAATGGATAAAGAGGTTGTGGTATATATACACAATGGTATATTACTCAGCCATAAAGAGGAATGGATTTGAGTCAGTTCTAATGAGGTGCATGCATCTAGAATGTATTATACAGAGTGAAGTGAGTCAGAAAGATAAATACCCTATTCTAACACATATATATGGAATTTAGAAGAACGGTACTGAAGAATTTATTTACAGGGCAAAAATGGAGAAACAGACACAGAGAAGAGACTTAAGGACATCAGAAGAGGGGAGGAGAGGGTGAGCTGTATGGAAAGAGTAACATGGAAACTTACATTACCATATGTAAAATAGATAGCCAATGGGAATTTGCTCTATGACGCAGTAAGCTCAAACGGGCTCTGTATCAACCTAGAGTAGTGGGATGGTGAGGGAGATGGGAGGGAGTTTCAAAAGGGAGAGGATATATATATATATGCTATGGCTGATTCATGTTGAAGTTTGACAGAAAACAGCAAAATTCTGTAAAGCGACTGTCCTTCAGGATAAGATAAATTAATTTTAAAAAGATTAAAAAAATATAAAAGCNACGCAGTAAGCTCAAACGGGCTCTGTATCAACCTAGAGTAGTGGGATGGTGAGGGAGATGGGAGGGAGTTTCAAAAGGGAGAGGATATATATATATATGCTATGGCTGATTCATGTTGAAGTTTGACAGAAAACAGCAAAATTCTGTAAAGCGACTGTCCTTCAGGATAAGATAAATTAATTTTAAAAAGATTAAAAAAATATAAAAGCTTTTGCACAGTGAAGGAAACTGTAAAGAAGATGAAAAGACAACCCTCAGAATGGGAAAGAATATTTGCAAATGAAGCAACTTATAAAAGTTTAATCTCTGAAATATAAAAGAAGCTCAGTGTATTTTTTTTTTTAGAGACAACCTAATAAAAAAATAGCCAGAAGAGTTAAAGACATTTCTCTCCAAAGAAGACATACAGATAGCCAACAAAGGCATGGAAAGGTGCAAATCAAAACTACACTGGTTAGAATGGCCATAATCAAAAAATCTAAAAACAATACGTGCTGGAGAAAATGTGGAGAAAAGGGAACTCTCTTGCACTTCTGGTTGGAATATAAACTGATACAGCCATTATAGAAAGTAGCATGGAGATTCCTTTAAAAGAATGAAACTATTAAAAGCATATGACCTAACAATCCCACTACGGGGCACATACTCTGAGAAAACTATAACTGAAAAAGACACAAATACCCCAATATTCATTCTTCACTACTTATAATAGCCAGGACATGGATGTCTCTTGACAGATGAATGGATAAATCAGTTGTGGTACATATATACAACAGAATATTACCCACAAAAAGAAAGATTTCTGAGTCACTTGAAGTGAGGTGGATGATTTTAGAGCCTGTTATACAGAGTGAAGTAAGTCAGAAAGGGAAAAATAAATATCATATACTAACACATATATCACCTCATGGGAAACAGATGGGGAAACAGTGGAAAGAGTGTCAGACTATTTTGGGGGGCTCCAAAATCACTGCAGATGGTGATTGCAGCCATGAAATTAAAAGACGCTTACTCCTTGGAAGAAAAGTTATGACTAACCTAGATAGCACATTGAAAAGCAGAGACATTACTTTGCCAACAAAGTTCCATCTAGTCAAGGCTATGCTTTTTCCAGTGGTCATGTATAGATGTGAGAGTTGGACTGTGAAGAAAGCTGAGCGCTGAAGAATTGATGCTTTTGAACTGTGGTGTTGGAGAAGACTCTGGAGAGTCCCTTGGACTGCAAGGAGATCCAACCAGTCCATTCTGAAGGAGACCAGCCCTGGGATTTCTTTGGAAGGAATGATGCTGAAGCTGAAACTCCAGTACTTTGGCCACCTCATGCGAAGAGTTGACTCATTGGAAAGAGTCAAATCAGAGTTGACTCTGATGCTGGGAGGGATTGGAGGCAGGAGGAGAAGGGGCCGACAGAGGATGAGATGGCTGGATGGCATCACTGACTCTATGGGCGTGAGTCTGAGTGAACTCCGGGAGTTGGTGATGGACAGGGAGGCCTGGCGTGCTGCGATTCATGGGGTCGCAAAGAGTCAGACACGACTGAGCGACTGAACTGAACTGAACACATATATATGGAATCCAGGATGGTATTGATGGATCTATTTGCAGGGCAGGGGTAGAGATGCAGAGCAGACTTGATGGAGAGGGGGAAGGAGATGGTGGGACAATTGAGAGAGTAGCCCTGAAATATATACCTTACTATGTGTAAAATAGATAGCTAACGGCAAGTTGTCTTATAACAGAGGGAACTCAACCCAGTACTCTGACAAACTAAAGGGATGTGAGGCGGAGGGTGGGAGAGAGTTTCAAGAGAGAAGGGATGTATGTATACTTATGGCTGATTCGCATTATTGTATGGCAGAAACAATTATCCTCCAGTTAAAAATAAAAGTATATTTGCATTATTTGTTTTTCTCTATCTGACTTACTTCACACTGTACGATAGACTCTAGGTACACCCAGGCCCCTTACAACTGACTCAAATTCTTTCTTTTTATGGCTATTATTCCATTGAATATATGTACCACATCTTGTTTATTCATTTATCTGTTGGTGGGCATCTAGGTTTCATGTATATTTTGGAGATTAATCCTTTTCAGTTTCATTTGCAAATATTTTCTCCTATTCTGAGGGTTCTCTTTTCATCTTGTTTATGATTTCTTTTGGGGTGCAAAAACTTTTGAGTTTAATTAGGTCCCATTTGTTTAATTTTGTTGTTTTCATTACTCCCAATTTTGACTCATTAGGAGATGAGTCAAAAAGATCTTGCTGCAGTTTACATCAAAGAGTGATTTTACTGTATTTTCCTTTAAGAATTTTATACTGTCCGGTCTTACATTTAGGTCTTTAATTCATCTTGAGTTTATTTTTGTATGGTATTAGAGAATGTTCTAATTTCACTCTTTTACATGTAGCTGTCCAGTTTTCCTGGCTCCACTTATTGAAGAAACTGCCTTTTTTCCATTGTACATTCTTGCCACCCTTGTCATAGACTAGATGACCTAGGACGTGGGCTTATTTTGGGCTTTCTATCCTGTGCCATCGGCCTGTGTTTCTGTTTTGTCCCGGTACTCTCCCATCTTGACCACTGTAGCTCTGTAGTATAGTTTGAAGGTGGGGAGCCTGATTCCTCTAGCTTAGTTTTCTTTCTCCATATTACTTTAGGTACTTCAAGGTCTTTGTGTTTCCATAGAAATTGTAAGAGCTTTTGTTCTGATTTTGTAAAGAATGTCATTGATAATTTGAGAGGAATTGCACTGAATATGTAGACTGCTTTGGGTAGTATTAATATATTCAATTTCACAATATTGACTTATCCAATCCAAGAACATGGTAATCCTCTATCTCCTTGTGTCATATTTGATTTCTTTCATCAGTGTTTTACAGTTTTCTGAGTAAAGGTCTTTTGCTTCCTTAGGTAGATTCATTTTTCGGTATTTTATTCTTCTTGTTGTGATGATAAATGGGATTGTTTCCTTGATTTCCCTTTCTGATCTTTCATTGTAGTGTATAGTATGAAAGAAATTTCTGTGCATTAATTTTGTATCCTGCAACTTTGCTAAATTCATTGAGTACCTCCAGTAGTTTTCTTGTGATATCTTTAATATTCTCCATGTATAGTTACATGTTATCTGCAAAGTTATGGCTTTCTTCTTTCCCAACTTTTATTATTTTTCTTTTTCTTCTCTAATTTCTGGGTAGGACTTACAAAATTATATTGAATTAAGAGTGGAAAGAATAGACATACTTGTCTTGTTCCTGACCTTTGGAGAGATGATTTAATTTTTCACAATTGAGAATGAAGTTTGCTCTGTCTCTGTCATATATGGCCATATACTGTCATATATGTTATTATTATTTTGAGGTAGATTACTTTGATGCCTACATTCTGGAGTGTTGGTTTTTTTTTCCCCATAAATGGGTGTTGAATTTTATCAAAAGCTTTTTCCCCATGTGTTGAGATAATAAAATGGTTTTTATTCTTCAGTTTGTTAATATTGTGCATCACATTGCTAGACTTGTATATATTGAAAAATCGTTATATTCCTGTTATCAATTCCACTTGATCATGGTGTATGATCCTTTTAATGTGTTGTTGTACTTTGTTTTCTAATATTTTATTGAGGATTTTTATGTCTATGTCCATCTGTGATATTCATCTGTAATTTTCTTTTTTTGTGTGATATCTTTCTCTGGTGTGGTATCGGGGTGATTGCAGCCTAGTAGGATGAATTTGGGAGTGTTCTTTCCTCAGCAAGTTTTTGGAAGAATAGGGATTTAGAAGAAGAATGGGTGTTAGCTTTACTCTATATGCTTGATCAGAATTCTCCTATGAGGCATCTGGTCCTGGGCTTTTGATTTCTGGAAGATTTTTAATTACAGTATGAATTTCATTACTTGTGACTGGTTTGCTTATATTTTCTAATTCTTCCTGATTGTCTTGGAAAGTTGTACCTTTTCAAGAGTCAGTCCATTTCTTCTGGGTTGTCCATTTTATTGGCATATAGTTGCTTCTAGTAGTCTGTAATGATCCTTTGTATTTCTGTGTTATCAGTTTTAATTTCTCTTTTTTTATTTATAAATTTTAAAATTTGAGTCCTCTTCCTTTTTTTTTCTGAGGAATATGGCTAAAGGTTTGTCAATTTTTTAATCTTCTCAAAGAACCAACTTTTATGAATCTTTGCTATTGTTTTCTTCATTTCTATTTCATTTATTTCTGTCCTGATCTGTATGATTTCTTTCTTTCTACTGACTTTGGGGTTTTTCTTCTTCTTTATTTAGGTGTAATGTAAGATTGTTTATTTGTGATTGTTCCTTTTTCTTAAGATTAAATTGCTATAAACTTCCATCTTAGAACAGATTTTGTTGCATCCCATAGGCAGTTTGTATTTTTGTTATTGTTTGTTTCTATGTATTCTTTAATTTTATCTTTAATTTCTTCAGTATTTTCTTGGTTAATTAGCTGTTTAGCCTCTATATGTCTGTTTTTTATATTTTTTTCCCTATAATTGATTTCTAATTTCATAGTGTTGTGGTCAGAAAAGATATTCTGTACAATTTTAATTTTCTTAATTTTTCTGAGGCTTGATTTGATTCAAGATGTATGTGGTGTATCCTGGAGAATGTTTCATGTGCACCTGACAGTAAAATATATTCTGCCACTTTTGTGTGATATTGCCTACACNAGGTGTAATGTAAGATTGTTTATTTGTGATTGTTCCTTTTTCTTAAGATTAAATTGCTATAAACTTCCATCTTAGAACAGATTTTGTTGCATCCCATAGGCAGTTTGTATTTTTGTTATTGTTTGTTTCTATGTATTCTTTAATTTTATCTTTAATTTCTTCAGTATTTTCTTGGTTAATTAGCTGTTTAGCCTCTATATGTCTGTTTTTTATATTTTTTTCCCTATAATTGATTTCTAATTTCATAGTGTTGTGGTCAGAAAAGATATTCTGTACAATTTTAATTTTCTTAATTTTTCTGAGGCTTGATTTGATTCAAGATGTATGTGGTGTATCCTGGAGAATGTTTCATGTGCACCTGACAGTAAAATATATTCTGCCACTTTTGTGTGATATTGCCTACACATAGCCATTACATCTATCTGTTCTATTGTGTCATTTAAAGCTTGTGTTTCCTTATTTATCTTCTGTCTAGATGATCTGTCCATTGGTGTAAGTGGGGTGTTAAAATCCACCACTATAATTGTGTTACTGTTCATTTCCCCTTTTATGGCTATTAGCATTTGCTTATATATTGAAGGGCTCTTATACTGGATGCATAAATATTTATAATTATTTTATGTTCTCCTTGGGTTGATGCCTTGATCATTAGGTAGTGTCATTCCTTACATCGTGTGTGTGTGTGTGTGTGTTTGTGTGTGTGTGTTCAGTCATGTCTCACTATTTGTGACTCAATGGAGTGTCCCAACAGACTCCTCTGTCCATGGAATTTTTCAGGCAAGAAAAGTGGAGTAGGCTGCCATTTCCTACTCCAGGAGATTTTCCCAACCCAGGGAAAGAAATTAATGAAATTTAGAAAAATTAACTGATATATTTTGAAAATGTAGAAATAAATCTATTTTAAAAATAGAATTAAGCATTGGAAGGTAAAACAGGATCCTTATATATAAAAAAAAGTATAGGAGAGCAATAACAAAGAATAAAAAAATTTAGAGAACTAACATATAAACTGATAAATGAAAAAACTACCAGAAGGTAAAACAGAACCACAGTAGCAAAAAAACAAAAGCAAAAATCAGAAACAGCCTTCACTGTGTGGGGATGGAGGAGGGCTGTGGGGTATGCAGGTTTCACGTTACACTGTGGGATACAGGTGAGATGAGCAGAGCAGAGTGGCGAGGCTATCACCCTCAGGTAGAGTAGCTGGTGTGTTAGCCTGGGAAGTGGGATCCCAGAGTTGTTCATCGCACCCAGCATCTTTCCATCCTCCAGGGCCAGCCAGAGGCCCTGCTTTCCTAGAGTCCCCAGCCCAGAGGCCATGCCTTCCCTGAGGATCCATTACAGATTCTCAGAAAGAGGAACTTGCCTGAGGTCTTATGGCAGCTTATTCTAAGAAAGCACATCTCCCTCCTCTGGAGAAATTGTAATGCGAGGGCTGATACCAACTCCCTGTCCCCTCTGCCCCTCACTGGAGTGTCCTCTCACACTTCCGCTGAGCACAGGCCTGGGGAGAGAGCAGAGCCCTGCCCTGCATGTGTACTCTGCATGTCACAGAGCTAGGCTAAAGGTTAGGGTGCTCTCTGCTGCGAGCCTAGCAGAAAGCCCCTTCTAGACCCTGGCTTTCAGTGTTGTCTCTGGTCCCTGTCTTATAATGTAAATTCCTTGGGAGAGGGAAACCTGTTATATGACAACCCTAAAAATCTGACTGGGAGCTCACGCCTTTTGATAGAGAGTGATAGGCAAAGTTCCAAGGAAACAGAAAGGAAGTAATTTCCATGATGAGTGAACTGCTAGGTGTTAAAAGAATGCCTTACTGTTGGACCAACTCAAAAAAAAAAAAAAAAATAGTGAATACTGGCTGCCATGGGGATAACCTAGCACTACCTTTTCCTGGCTAGTGGCTCCAACCTTTAAAATGCTCTGTCCTCTTCCATTTTCTGCATTCATTATGGGTCAGAACAGCCTGGCCTGTCAGCCTTGTGGGGGCCACTCACCACCACACAGGGTAGATGTGTAGCACAGGTTAGTGATCTGTATGTCACTTTGGAAATAAAGTCTTCACATTTGTGTCATTTCAAGGACCTTAGGAGGCTGGGACTGTCTCTGTCCTGGGACCGGCCAGAAGGTAGCCTCCAGGAAGTTGGAGCTAAACTGTAACTGAAAAGCTCAATGCAAGCAGATTCAAACTGACAATAGATGGAGTCCCCTACCTTGCCTTTCCTTCCAATCCTCTCCTCACAGGTAACCACTAATTTGTTATCTGTACCTATGACTCTGCTTATGTTTTGTTATATTAATTAGTTTCCCTTTTTAGGTTCTTCATATAACTGAAAACATGCAATATGCATCTTTGTCTCAGTTCAGTTCAGTCGCTCAGTTGTGTCCGACTCTTTGCGACCCCATGAATCGCAGCACGCCAGGCCTCCCTGTCCATCACCAATTCCTGGAGTTCACTCAGACTCACATCCATCGAGTCAGTGATGCCATCCAGCCATCTCATCCTCTGTCATCCCCTTCTCCTCCTGCCCCCAATCCCTCCCAGTATCTTTGTCTAAGTTACTTTAAAAGCATGTAATACCCTGAGGTCAACCACATTTTTCCGTATGTCTTAGTAATATTCCATTGTATGTATATAAGTCACATCTTTATTGATTTGTCGATTTACACTTAGGTTGCTTCCATATTTTGTCTAGTATAAGTAATGCTGTTGTGAATATTGGCGAAGTGCGTGTATTTTTTCAAATTAGCATTTTCATTTTCTTCAGATATCTGCCCATGAGTGGAGTTGCTTAATCTATATGATAATTTTACTTTTAATTTTTTTAAGGAAACTTCATACTGTTTTCCATAGCAGTTGTACCAGTTTACATTCCTACCAACCATGAACTAAAATTCCATCTATTCTCTTCATTCTTGCCAATATTTGCTACTTGTAGACTTTTTCATGGTAGCCATGCTGACAGGTGTAAAGTGATATTTCCTGGTGGTTTTGATTTGCATTTCCCTGATAATTAGTGGTGAGCATCTCTTCATATGCCTATTAGCTATTTCCATGTCTTTTTTTGGAAACTGTCTATTCAGGTCTTTTGCTCATTACTTAATTGGATTGTTTGGTTTGGATGATTTGGTTTTGAGTTGTATGAGTTGTTTATATATTTTGGATATTAATCTCTTATAAGACATATAATTTGCAAATATTGCATCCCATGCTGTAGGTTGCCTTTTGGCTCTTTTTGAGGGTTTTCTTGGTTGTGCAAAAGCTTTTAGTTTTAATTAGGTTCCACTTGTTTATTTTGGCTTTTGTTTCCCTTGCCTGAGGAGACAGAACCAAAAATATATTATTAAGACTTATGTAAAAGAGTGTGTTTTTGCCTCATTTTATGATGTCATTTTGCACTTATGTTTTTAAATCATTTTGATTTTATTTGTATATGTGGTGTAGTAAAATGTTTAAATTTCATCCTTTTACATTTAGTTGTCCAGTTTTCACAGCACCACGTATTGAAAAAAGTATCTTTTCTCCACTGTATATTCTTGACTCCTTTGTTGTAGATTAACTGACCATAGATGAGTGGGTTTATATTTGGGCTGTTTATCCCATTCCATTGATCTATGTGTCTGTTTTTGTGCCAGTACCACACTGTTTTGATTACTGTGGCTTTGAATTATACTGTGAAGTCAAGGAGAGTGACATCTCTAACTCTTTTTTCTCAAGATTGCTTTGACTATTCAGAGTAAAATTCATCCATAATTAGGATTATTTGCTATAGTTCTGTGAAAAATGCTTTGGGTAATGGGATGGGTATTGCACTAAATCTGTAGGTTGCTTTGGGTAGTATGCATGTTTTTGCAATATTAATTCTTCCAGTCATGAACACAAGATATCTATTTATTTGTATCACCTTCAATTTTCTTTACCAGTGTATTATAGATTTCAAACTGTAGGTCTTCTATCTCCTTGGTTGTTTATTCCTAGGTATTTTATTATTTTTGATGTGACTGTAGGTGGGATTGTTTCCTTGATTTCTTTCTGATAGTTCATTCAGTTCAGTTCAGTT
>SJYA01004916.1:0-21063 GCA_006410615.1 Neotragus moschatus
AGCCTTATTTGGGGTCGGATGCTATTTCTTTGTGAAAATGGGTTAGTTCGGCATGTATGATCTTTTCCGCTGTTCCTGGAGTCCTGCAACCCTGAGGCTGCAGGGTCCGAGTATCATGGAGAACGAGGTTATTGATCTTCCTTCTGGGCTCGGAATCAGGGATTCCTGTTGTTTTGCAAACATGATGACTGATGTCACTGAGTAGAGTGCTTCGGTGTTTTACAGAAAGGAAGTGATAGAAGCCAGGCTGAGTGGGACCCTCCGGACAAATACTGTCTAGCCTTCTTTGCAGGCTCTCTGGGCTGTCCAGCAGGGTTTTTGTGCATTTCTGGTGGTTGCAGTCCAGATCAAAATGAATTGTCCTGTGGACTTTACTACTTGGCAACTGTTTATGTTCACTTGTTTGTGCTTCAGGAACCTGGCCTTGCCCTTATAGAGTTTAAGATGGAGTTTGTTATCACAGCTAGCCTATGAATAACAAATATAGACACCAGATAGATAGTCCCTGAGCTCACTTCTGTCTTGTTCAATAGCAAATCCCTAGCTTCTAGATACCGTTGTGTAGTAGATTGCCAAGCAGTTGGACATTGAAAGGTGAATGCTCCCCGGACTACAAGCTTCTTGAGGCCAGCCAGACCTTGTTTGGGACATGATTGTGCCTCATAGGTAGCATGTAGTAGGTGTTCTTATGGCAAAAGTACAGTGGCTTGAACAGGCACAGTGTGTTTTGAGAGCTGAGAGAGAAACCAAAGCGTAAGAGATCCAGCATGGCACCTAGACATGTGTAGACAGGAGAAGAGTTTGCTCTGGAGTGGGAAAGTTTCCAAGGGGAAAGTTTGGGTTTTCTTCCTTTGTTCAGGGCTTCTTCTGGTACCTGTTTAGGTTTTTCGTTTGTTTTAATATTTATTTAGTTGTGGTTCGTGGGCTCCAGAGCTCAGGGGCTCGGTAGTTGTGAGAACTTAAGTTGCCTGCGGCATATGGGATATTAGTTCTTGATCGGGGATCGAACCCGCATCCCCTGCATTGGGAGGTTGATTTTTAACCACTGGACCACCAAGGAAGTCTTGCTTGTTTAGATTAGAGATGTGATTAGGGGAGATTTGTTGCCTCAAATTGTAGGCAAAGTGCACCCATTTACCTATGTGTTTCTGGAGCAAACCGTTCCTTAGCTTCAGCCCATCAGATTTGAAACCCCTGTTATAGGCAGTAGGGAACCACTAGAGAGGCTGGAACAGGAAGAGGTGGCTTGGGTTTGTGTGGCCTATGTGGCGGACAGGCTAGGGGGGCATGAATGGAGACCAGGACCAGTGAGGCAGCTGCTGATGCGGTCTGAAGTAAGTCAGTGAGTTGAGTAGAGAAAGTGGGCCTGGGGGCAGCTGGTGATGTGGTCTGGAGTAAGTCAGTGAGTTGAGTAGAGAAAGTGGGCCTGGGGGCAGCTGGTGATGCGGTCTGGAGTAAGTCAGTGAGTTGGGTAGAGATAGTGGGCCTGGGGGCAGCTGGTGATGCGGTCTGGAGTAAGTCAGTGAGTTGGGTAGAGAAAGTAGGCCTGGGGGCAGCTGGTGATATAGGCTGGAGTAAGTCAGTAAGTTGAGTAGAGAAAGCGGGCCTGGGGACAGTGAGGGTTGAGGGGTAGAATGCATGAACTGAAATGCCAGGTGGATATTGATGCAGGTGACATAACTGGGCAAGGGAGGACTGTGTTTGGGTTTGAGTGACCATGAGGTGAGAGAGCGTCTCCTTCAAGGGGAGCCCACTCCCACTCTGGAAGGTCAGCAGTAGGAGGTGGCTTGGGACTTGGTGCCATAATGTGGGAAGCTTGGGGTGCTTCTAGCAGGCGAAGATTGGGGCTCAGGGAATCCTTTCTGCAGGTAACAGTATCTCTGTTGCTGTTAAAGTCTGTGACAGAGTTAACCAAGTAGAAATTGAGGAGACAAGAGTGTTCAGACAGAAGATGGAACCTTAGGAGGGGTTGAGGAGTAGTGGAAACAGAAGCTTAGGGTTCCCAAAGCTCAGAGAACGAGTAATTCTTGGAGTGGCCAGAAGTGAGGGTGCAGAGCAGGGAGGGCTAGCTTGCAAAAGACCTAGAAATTTGGGAAGCTCTGGGGAAGCTCTAGAAGGGTTCCAGTATTGTGTTTTGGAGCAGGGCTAGCCATTATGCAGCCAGCCTGGAGGTTTGAGAAGACTGAGTTCCGGGACCGTTCAGGAATCACACCCTACAGACTCCTACACCCTAAACAGCAAACTGGTTTTTTTTTTTTTTTTTCCAGTCTGTTGCAGAAAGTACAGTTTTGCAAAATACAATAAAAATGTGAACTTTTATGAGAGTTCCCTGGTGGTCTAGTGGTTAGGATCTTAGAGCTTTCAGTGCTGGGGCCCGGGTTCAGTCCCTGAACAGGGGGCTAAGATCCCGCAAGTTGCACGGCACAGCCCTCAAAAAATGTAAACCATGAAACATCAAACTGCTGTGAAAGCGCCCAAACACTCCCCTGCTATTTCTGTGCTTGTCTCGGTGTCACCTGGGGCTGGCCCCTTGGACCCCATTTGGATCAGCAGCACTACGGCTATGGCGTAGAGAAGAGGAAAGGGGGCAGGACTGGGTGCAGGGAAACCAATTCCTAGAGTGACGGGTCAAGGCAGAGTAGTGGCAGTGATGGCCGTGCACAGTGATGTGTGATCTAGAAGGGTGGCTTGACTGTGTGGGGTGCAAGGGAGAGAGAAGAGCACGAACTTTGCTTCTGGCTTGGGTAAGTGGGCATGGCTGTGCCAGCCATGGATCAGGAGTGGGGCTTTGGAAGGGGTGGGGCACGGGGCGGGAGGAAACCATACCTGTTTGGGGCATCTGCGGAAAATAGTGACTGTTTGGTCTAAGACCTAAAGCCTGAGGAATCCAGGGTGCCACTGGTAGATTTAGGGGTTATAGAGCAGTGGCCCCCAAACTTTATGGCATCAGGGACCAGATTCATGGAAGACAGTGTTTCTACAGACGATGGTGGGGGCAGGGGGGACTGGTTTGGGATGATGCAAGCGCCTTATACTTGTGCACTTTATTTCTATTATTATTACATTGTGATATATAATAAAATAATTAGACAACTCACTGTAATTAGATGATCAGGCATTAGATTATTCTCATAAGGAGCTCGCAACCTGGATCCCTCACATGCGTGGTTCACAGTAGGGTTCATGATCTTGTGAGAATCTAATGCTGCAGCTGATCTGACAAGAGGCGGGGCACAGGCGGTAATGGGAACGATGGGGAGCAGCTGTAAATACAGCTGCAGCTTCGCTGGCTCACTGCTCACCTGCTGCTGTGCGGCCGGGTTCCTCACAGGCCAAGGGCTGGAGGCTCCCTGTCATGGAGTGCAGACTGTAACTGTAGCCACAGCAATACATCACGCTCCCCTGGAGGCTTGCTCAGAGAAGAGAGTCTAGTTCACAGTCCAGGCATCCAGCATGTAAGAGTCGGACAGAGGAGGGGGACGGCCACGCCGGCCACATGCGACAAGGAGCCGAGACGGGGCCATCTGGCTGACTGCGGGTGGCTGCAGTGGCTTTGAGGGTGGGGTGGGCAGGCAGAGCCCAGGCCTCTGTGAGTTGAGATAAAGGGGGAAAGAACTGAAGATGAACTTTGGCTGTAAAATTGTTGGATGGGGAGGCACAGGCTAAAGGGGGAGTTTGTAAAGATTGAAGACTCCACCATGACTAGATGCTAGTGGGAGGAGCCAGTAAAGATAGAAAGTGAAAGAGCGCAAGGGAACACATTTGGTGAAGCAGTGAGGGGTGCGATCCAGACTGCACAGCAGGGTGATCCCATGGGGTGCCCTTGGGTGCAAGGACCGGAAGGCCCACCTCAGACCTAGGTGCCCTGTGACGGGCCCTGGGCAGCACACTCCCCCACTGTTCTTTCTTCGGCTGGGCCCCTGGAGGGTGAGACTCAGAAGGGCCCCAGCAGAGCATGGTCCTGTTGAGACTGGACGAGGTCTGAAGGCAGAGGGGCAGCCATCTGTCCAGAGGCCTCCCCAGGTCCTCCCTTCCTGCCTTATCTGGCAAGGCTCGGGACCTGCACTCACCCATCCTGTCTCCTGCCAGCAGCACGGGGTGGCTTACACTGCCTCAGTCTGGACTGACCCCTGAATGCAGAAGAGTAGAGTCTGTGGAAGGGCAGGTGGGGGGCCCAGTGTGCAGAAGCCACCATGTGTGTCAGGTCACTGCCGCGCTCCTCCTGAAGGGCCACGGGTGTGTGGCCTTGCTGGTTGGCTCTCCAGAGGCTCAGTAGCTTGGATACCTGAAAGGGAAGAGTAGACTGGGGGACAGCAGGTGAGGATGCTCGGGGTCAAGAGAGCCCCTTGGGGAGGAACTGTTTGTTCAGGCCCAGGCAAGGGTGGAAGGGGGTGGCTTTGGACTTCTGGGCTAAAGGACCGTGGACAAGGCCAGATGGTGTTAGCTGGAGAGTGGGGAGATGACCATCCCAAAGANTAGACTGGGGGACAGCAGGTGAGGATGCTCGGGGTCAAGAGAGCCCCTTGGGGAGGAACTGTTTGTTCAGGCCCAGGCAAGGGTGGAAGGGGGTGGCTTTGGACTTCTGGGCTAAAGGACCGTGGACAAGGCCAGATGGTGTTAGCTGGAGAGTGGGGAGATGACCATCCCAAAGAGGGCGAGTGGAAGGGGCGCAGGCCCTGTGAGGTGAGGTGAGCATAACTGGGACAGGTCGCAGGGGTCCTCTGCTGGGGGCTGAGTATACGGAAGGGAGCTGCCCAGGTGGCCGCCAAGGGGATACCTGGGCCCCTGCCGCCTCCTTACAGGGGCTGCCTCTCCTCTTCCCCTGCCAGTCATCTGCAAGCAGCAGGCCCCGGAGCTGGAACCGGCTGCCACCCTGCCTCCCCTGCCCCAGCCCCCGCTGGCCCCCACGGCGCCCGTCGCGCCAGCCCAGGGCACCCCGTCCATGGACGAGCTCATCCAGCAGAGCCAGTGGAACCTGCAGCAGCAGGAGCAGCACCTGCTGGCCCTCAGACAGGTACGGGCCCGCTCCTCCTGCCCCGCCGCTTCTCCCAAGGGGCACCCGGCGCGCCCCTCTGTGCCTCAGGCTTCGCATCTGCGGTGAGGATGGGGCTGTCCCGTTGCCCAGGGTCCAGTGCGGGACAGTCTTCGCTCCTCCAGCGCTGTCACCACCTTTGTGCTTAGCTCAACCCCTCACGCTGGTCCCTAAGGTTGCATCTCCTCCCAGTGAGCTCATTGCATAGGCTTTGACACACGTGCCCCCATCATGCCACAGCAGATGCTGACAAGTGAGCCTCACGTAGGAAATGGTGTGACAGAGAACGCCAGATGGCCTCTGGTGCCGTTGGCACAGTTCTTGCTAGTTAGGCGGAGGTTCTCGTGAGGTGGACCCTTTTCTCCCAGTCCATCACAGTGTGGTACTTTGGCCAGATACAGTAAGATGAACTGCCGGAAACCCAAGGAGGATAAAAGGACACTGAAACACCAGCCCCAGGTTTATTACTGGAGTTGAGACGCAAGTTGATGTATTGGAAACAGAACACTCCAGAATGTTCACTCTCAGTTTGACATGGAACTCTTCACAAACTGGGCAGTCCAGCCTCAGCCAGCCCTGGGCGGACCTCTTGTGCCCCCTCAGTGCTGGGTCTCAGCCACGCCTCAGTCTGCCAGTCTAACGAGCAGAAGTCTGGCACCGCGTGTTAATTTTGGACTCCTGGTTGCCAGCACAGTGGCTCTGCATTTCTTTGACTGGTGTCTGTTTATGTGTGTCCTTCCTGCCCCTTATTCACACCCGGCACTCATTTTCCTTTCTCTCTTTGGTGAGTTCATGTGCAGAGGTTCCTTGTTCCTCTGGGCCTTAAGCTTTCCATCTGTCACCTCTCAGCGGGCATTGTCTCCCCCTGTGTCTTACCGGGTGTCACTCGCTGCCTACTCTTGTACTGTGGCATGACTCTCCGATGCATGTCTGAGGCTTCCGATGTGAATGCTGGGGGCAGGGCACGGATGGGCCAGCCTGGGTGTGCCTGGGGCGGGGTCCCTCCTCACACAGTCTCGGCGTCACCTGTCCTTCCAGGAGCAGGTCACAGCAGCCGTGGCCCACGCGCTGGAGCAGCAGATGCAGAAGCTCCTGGAGGAGACTCAGCTGGACATGAACGAGTTTGACAACCTGCTGCAGCCCATCATCGATACCTGCACCAAGGATGCCATCTCGGTGAGGATGAGGCAGGGGTGGGGGCACGCTCCAGAATCTAGTGCTCCTGATGAGGTGGGGCTCCCACAGCCTGTCTGGGCCGGGGCTACTCTCAGGCACCCCGTTTCTCCCTCCACTTTCTGCCTGAGCACTTTCGTGGGCTCTCCCGCCACGAGAGAGAGGGAAGGTGGGTGGACATTCCTGGGCACTCCCAGGCGTCCGCACACCCTCAGACCTGGGGAAGCCAGCCCCGCTTCACCCGCTGGTCCTGGCTGTTGCAGGCTGGGAAGAACTGGATGTTCAGCAACGCCAAGTCCCCGCCGCACTGCGAACTGATGGCGGGCCACCTCCGCAACCGCATCACAGCCGACGGGGCACACTTCGAGCTGCGGCTGCACCTCATCTACTTGATCAACGACGTGCTGCACCACTGGTGAGCGCCCGCCAGCCCCGCCGTCCCCCGCTCCTCCACCCCTCCCAGCCGCTGCTCTGCCCGCAGGAGCCCGGCCTGTCCTGGGGCCAGGGATCCCTCTTCTAGAGGGCTGGTCTGAGCCACGAGCCCCCACGGGGAGGACAGCCCCCCACCCCCCCCCCCCCGCTCTCATACACCCCTCAGCCCCTGCCCTGGATCGATCCTGCACCCCCGAGGCCACTGTCCCCTTGCGCCTTGCTTTCAGGGCAACTTCTGTGTGTTTTCAGTGTCTGTTGGCTGCCTTGTTCATACCTGCCACTCATTTTTCTTTCTTAACTGATCTACACACACTCCATTGCCCTGAATACACTCTGCTTCAGGAGTCTTCCCATGGGGCCTCTTGGCTAATCCTGTGTCCTAGCCCAGACTTGCCTCCCCTCTCCACCCAGCCATCCTAAGGCCAGACCAGTATGTACCTCCTCATGGCCTTTCTGGTGTCTTATGACAAACTTAACTCATGAAACCAATGCCTGGGCCAAAGACAGATGGAATCTAATGGGACTAGTGAGGCTGGCCTGTTGCTGTGAAGACTGGCTGCCACATTTGACCTTGAACTTGACTGGCTGAAGGGACGGCTCCCATGAGGGCAGCAGGCGCATACCCGGCTCTTGCCCACTTCTGCCCACATCCAGCTGGCCCTCCCTGCTTCCTGGGCCATGTGGGCAGTTCCGCTTCCACTTCGTGCTCCCTGCCTCACTTTCCCTTATTTCTCTGCCGCTGGGAAACTAGCAGCTGCTCGGAACCTTGTGTGCCCTTCTGCTCCACCAGCCGCTCCACGGACTCAGGGCAGCTCGGCAGAGACAGCCCTGTTTCTGGCACTTCTGCAGCCATGCCCTTCCTGAGCCCTGCTGTCGGGAAGCCCAGTGCCGCCGGCCCTGTCTTCCTGCCTGGACTGCCCTCCCCCAGCCTCAGGCCCTTGCTGCTGTCTCTGGGCTCACCTCTGGGAGGGGCTCCAGCTGCCCGGCTTTCCCAGGCTCTGATACCTCGTCGTACAGCCTGGGGAGTCCCCATACTCACTCATGCTCAGAGTATACCCACAGCCACCCTTCACCTGCACCCTGCCCCCACTGAAAGACTTGATTCCTAGGCCCCCTGACAGCCCACGTGCTCCCTCATGGAAGGTGGAGTGCCAGCCCAGATTGCCTTGTGCAGAGAGGGTGGCTGTGCTGAGCAAGGCTTCAGGGACTAGGCCCCACACCCACAGCAGCACCAGCCCACCCCTTGTGGGCGACAGGGGCTCTCAGCAGCCCACATCTGGCAGTCCTCAGGCCACCCTGGGAAGGCAGGGTTGTGGTGCTGATGAGGGGGCTGGGGGGACAGGCCGTGCTCTGAGAGCCCCTGGGCTGTGTTCTTTTCCCACTGCCGTCTGTCCCTCGGGCCCGGGTGCCAGAATGGCTCTCGTGGGGGGCCCAGCCCTTGTCCCGCCGGGTTGGGGGCCCGTTTCCTGAGAAGGCAGAGGGGGCTGTGGCCGGAGCCGCAGTGGTAACGGGCGCGTGGCTGGGTCCCGCCCCAGGGCCCTGACGCGCGGAAGGTCTCTCCCTCACAGCCAGCGCAAGCAGGCCCGGGAGCTGCTGGCCGCCCTGCAGAAGGTCGTGGTGCCCATCTACTGTACTAGCTTCCTGGCCGTGGAGGAGGACAAGCAGCAGAAGATCGCCCGGGTACGCGGGGCAGCCGGGCTGGGCGGGGCAGGGACAGGGGCTGGGGGCGCGTGCACTCTTCTCCCCCTGACAAGCCTCTCCCTTCACGTCCAGCTCCTACAGCTCTGGGAGAAGAACGGCTACTTCGACGACTCCATCATCCAGCAGTTACAGAGCCCGGCCCTGGGGCTTGGCCAGTACCAGGTGGGCACTGCTCCCTGAGGTTGGGGGGCTGGGTGGTGCCCTCGGGGTCCTGGTAGCATCTTCCAAACCTGATTCCCTGGGGTGGTAAGCAGCAGGAGGCGGGTCTGAGGAGCAGCACTGGGGCTCACCCCCTCCACAGCAGCCAGTGAGCTCCCCCTAAGGGAGCCCGCCAGGGTGTCTCCTGGCGTGCCATGACCAGGCTTCCTGGTATAGGCCCTGCTCTCGGGGATGTCTTTGGCCCGCCTGCCCTGGTCCTCCAGGCATGATAGGAACGTGAGGAAAACCTTGAGCATTCTGGGCTGCATGGTCATCGTGTTGGGCACAGGGTCCCCTGTGTGCTTCTCAGAGGGGACATCTTCTCAGAGGACAGGGTGGTAGGGCAGGGAGAGGAGGGCCAGATCTCCTTGGTTCCCTCTGCTGTGGCTCTGGCATTGCCACCCCAGCGACAGCTGTCTGGATGAAAGACACAGCTCACAGCCCTGCTTGTCTGCCATGAGGTGCCGTCTTCCTGCACATCAAGGAGTGTCAGGAGCCACGTGTTGGCTGCTCCCCCTGTGATGCTCCTGACCACCACCCTTCCTACAGGGGAGAAACTTTCATGCTCGGAGAGGCAGACGACGAAAGTGCAGCTCAGACTTTTGAAAACTTTTATCCACTTGTTTTTGTTGCTAAATAAGAGCGGGCTCACATCACCATACCACAGTGATATTCCCTGCTTTTCTCTTCTTGAGTTGGCGGCAATAGCTGATGATTACTAAGCCGCCCGGGTCCTGTTCACTGTATTATTTCTTAGTCCCCAGAGGTAGGTTCTGTTATTGTGCCATTTTACAGATGAAGAAATTGAGGCCCCAGGGAGGTAGTGACTTGTTCAAAGCCGTATAGCCTGTGAGCCCGTACTAGGATGTTTGTCACTGGTGGGATTTTAACGTGTATGTGTCAGCCTAGGGCATGGCCGTCCTTGTGTGTTCCCTTTGTGAGGGAATTCTAAGCTACTACAGCACTGATCATTACCAGATTTGGCTAGGTTGAGATGCTCTAGATGCTCTGTCAAGCCCTAGTTGATTATTTTACATGACAGTCCCACGCCAGCCTTGGATCCCTGGACCTTGCTGCCCACAGCATCGCCCCAACCTTCTGGGTGCTGTCCCTGTGCTGCTCCAGAGGGTCTCAGACCTTGAGTCCCACATGCTGAGCGCTGGCTTCCATGCTCTCCCCCAGGCGACTCTCATCACTGAATACTCCTCAGTGGTCCAGCCAGTGCAGCTGGCCTTCCAGCAGCAAATCCAGACCCTCAAGACGCAGCACGAGGAGTTTGTCAACAGCCTGACCCAGCAGCAGCAGCAGCAGCAGCAGCAACAGCAGCAGATCCAGATGCCACAAATGGAAGCTGATGTCAAGGCCACACCTCCGCCGCCTGCCCCGCCCCCAGCCCCCACACCCGCCCCGGCCATCCCGCCAACCACCCAGCCTGGTACGCGGCTTCCTCAGCACCCACCCGCTGGAGGCAGCCTCTAGAAAGCAGTCTTCTCCCCCCAGGAAAGGCTCGGGTTCTGTAGTCTCAGGCCCAATCCTAGGATCAGATTCTAATCTACTTAAAGCACTAGGCAGGTGATTTCATGGTTAAGTGCAACCCAACCCTTACACCTGAGACAGTTGTATACAAACCATCCCAGAGAATGGAGAGGAAAGCTAAGTCATTTTCTAGGCCAGGATAACTTACACGAGATCCACGTGAGCAGGGAAAGAAATTTTTTTAAAAGATGTCAAGTACCTAAGAGAACCAGTGGAGTAGGAATTAAAGTCTAGGAAGATTTGGGTCTATTGCGATAATAATTTAGAAAAGTGTTAATCCACTGTCACTTCTGAGCAGAGATGGAGCAATAGTAAATAAAGTCTCAGCAAGTGAAGTCTAGCCAAGGATTTAAAAGGTATACATCATGATCAAATAGGGTCTGTTTTAGGACTATGTCAGGGTGGTTAATACTAGAAAATCTGAGACATTCTTGATGGTCCAGTGACTAAGACTCCATGCTCCCGATGCGGGGGCTCGGGTTCCATCCCTGGTCAAGGAACTAGATCCCACATGCTGCAACTAAGACCTGGCACAGCTAAATACAAAAATTTTTTTTTAATACTAGAAAATCTAACAATAACAGTTGGGAAGAAATGATTTTTCAGCTAGATACAGTAAGTGTATTTAATAAAATGATGATAACAATTTTTCAGTAAGCTAAAGTCAACATGGTATAGCAGCTAATAAGTAGAATAGTTATTGTCGAGCTTTCAAAAAAGAGAGGTGCGTATCCCGAACAAGTCTTTTCCTATCTATGCTGCCTTCTCCGAGGCAGTGGCAGTTTTCCGTGGGGTCAAAAACCAAGGGTTTATTGGGCAGTAAAGCCCAGCCTGGCTAGGCCCTGGCTGCTTGCTGAAGATCATTTCGGGTGGTGCTTCCTGCCGCCCTCTTCTCTGACTGCTCTTTTGTCTGGTTCTAGATGACAGCAAGCCTCCCATCCAGATGCCTGGGTCTTCCGAGTACGATGCCTCAGGAGGGGTTCAAGACCCTGCTGCCAGCGGCCCCCGTGGCCCTGGGCCCCATGACCAGATCCCACCTAACAAGCCCCCATGGTTTGACCAGCCTCACCCCGTTGCTCCTTGGGGCCAACAGCAGGTATCTCTTAGAACTTGCTGCTGGGGTAGGTGGATGGCAGGCAGGTGGGTGCTGGCCCCTGTGTGGGTTCATAGGCCTTTAACGGATTCTGCAGCAAGGCACAGGGTGGCGGGGGCGGCCAGAGGGTGGTCCTCTTCTCAAGGTGTAGGGATGGAGCTGGGGAGGAAAGCTGGGCCTTTGCATCCTTCCTGGGCGCTTGGGTTGCCTGGGCTTCTCGGTCACACAGACCACGCATTCACGTGAATGCCCGGAAGGTTCACCATGTTGAGCATAGCGCGGTGATGTGCTTCCTTCCCTTTGTAGCTGGCTCGGCCAGCAGTGTCAACATCTCATCACCTTAGAAAGAACTTGGTGCTTAGAAACGGAAGGGAAGTGAAAAGCGTTCGGCCGGCAGCGTTTTCTGGGGCTGGGACGCTGGTCCGTCCCTCTCTCCAGGTTCCTTGGAGTCAGACTTACAGGCTGGGGCGGGTGCACTTCATCCAGCAGAGCATGACTGGCAAGTAGCCCACAGTTTGCTTTCCAGGTCCAGCCCTGGGTGTCCACTTGCCTGTGGGCTGCCCATGCTGGGTGTGGCCCTCCTTATGATCCTGTATGGAGTGGGGGGTGTGTAAGGGAGATGGCTCTGGGCTGACGAGTAAGGGATCATGGCTGTGATTTGGCCCCCTTCCCCCAGACCACCCTCAGCTTCACNTCCCTGCTTTTCTCTTCTTGAGTTGGCGGCAATAGCTGATGATTACTAAGCCGCCCGGGTCCTGTTCACTGTATTATTTCTTAGTCCCCAGAGGTAGGTTCTGTTATTGTGCCATTTTACAGATGAAGAAATTGAGGCCCCAGGGAGGTAGTGACTTGTTCAAAGCCGTATAGCCTGTGAGCCCGTACTAGGATGTTTGTCACTGGTGGGATTTTAACGTGTATGTGTCAGCCTAGGGCATGGCCGTCCTTGTGTGTTCCCTTTGTGAGGGAATTCTAAGCTACTACAGCACTGATCATTACCAGATTTGGCTAGGTTGAGATGCTCTAGATGCTCTGTCAAGCCCTAGTTGATTATTTTACATGACAGTCCCACGCCAGCCTTGGATCCCTGGACCTTGCTGCCCACAGCATCGCCCCAACCTTCTGGGTGCTGTCCCTGTGCTGCTCCAGAGGGTCTCAGACCTTGAGTCCCACATGCTGAGCGCTGGCTTCCATGCTCTCCCCCAGGCGACTCTCATCACTGAATACTCCTCAGTGGTCCAGCCAGTGCAGCTGGCCTTCCAGCAGCAAATCCAGACCCTCAAGACGCAGCACGAGGAGTTTGTCAACAGCCTGACCCAGCAGCAGCAGCAGCAGCAGCAGCAACAGCAGCAGATCCAGATGCCACAAATGGAAGCTGATGTCAAGGCCACACCTCCGCCGCCTGCCCCGCCCCCAGCCCCCACACCCGCCCCGGCCATCCCGCCAACCACCCAGCCTGGTACGCGGCTTCCTCAGCACCCACCCGCCGGAGGCAGCCTCTAGAAAGCAGTCTTCTCCCCCCAGGAAAGGCTCGGGTTCTGTAGTCTCAGGCCCAATCCTAGGATCAGATTCTAATCTACTTAAAGCACTAGGCAGGTGATTTCATGGTTAAGTGCAACCCAACCCTTACACCTGAGACAGTTGTATACAAACCATCCCAGAGAATGGAGAGGAAAGCTAAGTCATTTTCTAGGCCAGGATAACTTACACGAGATCCACGTGAGCAGGGAAAGAAATTTTTTTAAAAGATGTCAAGTACCTAAGAGAACCAGTGGAGTAGGAATTAAAGTCTAGGAAGATTTGGGTCTATTGCGATAATAATTTAGAAAAGTGTTAATCCACTGTCACTTCTGAGCAGAGATGGAGCAATAGTAAATAAAGTCTCAGCAAGTGAAGTCTAGCCAAGGATTTAAAAGGTATACATCATGATCAAATAGGGTCTGTTTTAGGACTATGTCAGGGTGGTTAATACTAGAAAATCTGAGACATTCTTGATGGTCCAGTGACTAAGACTCCATGCTCCCGATGCGGGGGCTCGGGTTCCATCCCTGGTCAAGGAACTAGATCCCACATGCTGCAACTAAAACCTGGCACAGCTAAATACAAAAATTTTTTTTTAATACTAGAAAATCTAACAATAACAGTTGGGAAGAAATGATTTTTCAGCTAGATACAGTAAGTGTATTTAATAAAATGATGATAACAATTTTTCAGTAAGCTAAAGTCAACATGGTATAGCAGCTAATAAGTAGAATAGTTATTGTCGAGCTTTCAAAAAAGAGAGGTGCGTATCCCGAACAAGTCTTTTCCTATCTATGCTGCCTTCTCCGAGGCAGTGGCAGTTTTCCGTGGGGTCAAAAACCAAGGGTTTATTGGGCAGTAAAGCCCAGCCTGGCTAGGCCCTGGCTGCTTGCTGAAGATCATTTCGGGTGGTGCTTCCTGCCGCCCTCTTCTCTGACTGCTCTTTTGTCTGGTTCTAGATGACAGCAAGCCTCCCATCCAGATGCCTGGGTCTTCCGAGTACGATGCCTCAGGAGGGGTTCAAGACCCTGCTGCCAGTGGCCCCCGTGGCCCTGGGCCCCATGACCAGATCCCACCTAACAAGCCCCCATGGTTTGACCAGCCTCACCCCGTTGCTCCTTGGGGCCAACAGCAGGTATCTCTTAGAACTTGCTGCTGGGGTAGGTGGATGGCAGGCAGGTGGGTGCTGGCCCCTGTGTGGGTTCATAGGCCTTTAACGGATTCTGCAGCAAGGCACAGGGTGGCGGGGGCGGCCAGAGGGTGGTCCTCTTCTCAAGGTGTAGGGATGGAGCTGGGGAGGAAAGCTGGGCCTTTGCATCCTTCCTGGGCGCTTGGGTTGCCTGGGCTTCTCGGTCACACAGACCACGCATTCACGTGAATGCCCGGAAGGTTCACCATGTTGAGCATAGCGCGGTGATGTGCTTCCTTCCCTTTGTAGCTGGCTCGGCCAGCAGTGTCAACATCTCATCACCTTAGAAAGAACTTGGTGCTTAGAAACGGAAGGGAAGTGAAAAGCGTTCGGCCGGCAGCGTTTTCTGGGGCTGGGACGCTGGTCCGTCCCTCTCTCCAGGTTCCTTGGAGTCAGACTTACAGGCTGGGGCGGGTGCACTTCATCCAGCAGAGCATGACTGGCAAGTAGCCCACAGTTTGCTTTCCAGGTCCAGCCCTGGGTGTCCACTTGCCTGTGGGCTGCCCATGCTGGGTGTGGCCCTCCTTATGATCCTGTATGGAGTGGGGGGTGTGTAAGGGAGATGGCTCTGGGCTGACGAGTAAGGGATCATGGCTGTGATTTGGCCCCCTTCCCCCAGACCACCCTCAGCTTCACGAAGGATTGGGTGTCCGCACCAAGCAGCCCCCATCTGTGGGTGCCTGCGGTGACAGCCCAGGTCGTGGGCACCCTCTCATGTGGGGGTGCTTCTGCCCATTTGGTTGATGTGGAAACAGATGTGCCTCAGGTCTCCTGGCTCAGTCTTTCTGGGGACCAGCAGGTTAGGCTCACAACAGTGGGGCTCCCTCACTGAGGGCCAGCAGTGTGCCTACCGTCCACGGTAGGACACCACAGCCTGGCCCGCCCATGTGGTATCTTATACGTTTTGAAATAGTTGTTACATTGAAAAACTGGCTTTGGGGCTTTTCTCAAAAGACCTGAGGGCGTGATGGCCCGGGCCGGCCTCCCAGCCCTGCTCTTGGAGGTGGTCCACTGGGCAGCCTCACGCTGGCCCTGAGCCTGGGCTGCAGTCCCGGCTCGATGAGTGTTGACGGCAGCAGCCGGGCAGGTAAGACAGTAAGACACGGAAAGACAGTTCCTAGAGGCAGAGCAGACGCTGAGACAGGACGAGAGAGCTGCGTCGGAGAGAGACGCGACGGAAGCAGGAGCAGGCAGGCAGGGGAGAGACGCGGCAGAAGGGGGAGCAGGCAGGCAGGGGTTGGCCACAGGCACTGTGGCTCAGCCTGCACACCCGGGGAGCACTGGGGAAGCACCCTTGCCCTGTGCTGCTGAGGGCCTCACGGATGGGTGTTCATCCCATGGCTCCTATCAGGCATGAGGTTAGGGTGCTCCCCGGCCCCAATGTGGGTGCACCTTTTGAGATTCTGGGCCCAGGGTGCCAGCAGGCACCTCACATCCTCTGCCCAGGTCAGAGTGACGTGAAAGCAGCCATGCACAACTGGGCTGTAGGCTTGCAGCTCAGGTGCTGAGCTCACGGCTGCCTGCCTTGCGGCCGGACACCAGTGTTGGCAGGCGGCTGCTGTGCACCCCATGTACCCAGCATAGTACTCACCTCTGCTCTTTGCCTTGCAGCCTCCTGAGCAGCCCCCCTACCCACACCACCAGGGCGGGCCGCCCCACTGCCCACCCTGGAACAACAGCCACGAGGGCATGTGGGGCGAGCAGCGTGGGGACCCCGGCTGGAATGGCCAGCGCGACGCCCCCTGGAACAGCCAACCTGACCCCAACTGGAACAGCCAGTTCGAGGGCCCCTGGAACAGCCAGCACGAGCAGCCGCCCTGGGGTGGGGGCCAGCGCGAGCCGCCCTTCCGTATGCAGCGGCCACCGCACTTCCGTGGGCCCTTCCCACCCCACCAGCAGCACCCGCAATTTAACCAGCCGCCGCACCCCCACAACTTCAACCGCTTCCCGCCCCGCTTCATGCAGGATGACTTCCCCCCACGACACCCCTTTGAGCGGCCGCCCTACCCTCACCGCTTTGACTACCCTCAGGGAGACTTTCAAGCGGGTGAGTGTGAGATCACCCTTGGGGACCGGGGTCCGCCTTGGGGCCAGTGGACACATCCTCAGCTGTCCCGAGATCCCGAGGCCAGCTCACTCACCAGCCTGCCCTGTGACCTGGCATGCCCTGAGCCAGGGTGGCGGGTGGGAGGGGTCGAGGGTAACAGAGAAGCACAGCCCAGGCCCGAAGCAGGGGGCAGGTGGGGGCACCTCCTACACGTGGGCTGGCTGATTCTGTGTTTTCTAAAAGAATTTCATTTCTACTCTGCTTCTGCCTGGATTTTCAAATCCATCTTGACTATAAATTGAGCTGGGAAACCAGTAAGTTTGTTACTTACGTGAAGTGTTCCAGGGCTGCTAAAACAGGACCATGGGCTAGGTGCCTCCCACAGCAAGGAGTTCTCCACAGTTAGTTCTGGAGGCTGGAGGTCTGAGATCAGGCTGTCAGCTGGCTTGGTGTCTCCTGAGGCCTCTCCTGGTGGCGCATAGATGGCCAACCTCTCCTTGTGTCTCCTCATCTTAGAGAGATAGCCGTCAGTACTGTGTCAGGGCCCAGTCACAGGACCTCCGTTCCCCTGGACTAGGAGTGAATTTGCAGGGGCATTGGCACAGTCCAGCTCATAACGTAGCTCTTTGAAGGTTATGTGGTTTCCCTGTGGCTCCTTTTTTCACCCTGGAGGTCTGTTAGGTGCAGCTGTGTGCAGGACAGGCCACTGCCAGCCCCAGCTACTCCTCGGGGGTGTGAACGGAGCAGCCAGGGGAAGGCGCTGGGCAGGTCTGTTGGTACTGCCCAGCTCTTGACTTGCTAGCAGGCCTGAGTGCAGTTTCTGTTTTGCAGAAATGGGACCCCCTCACCACCACCCCGGCCACCGCATGCCTCACCCTGGGATCAACGAGCACCCACCTTGGGGTGGGCCCCAGCACCCTGACTTCGGCCCTCCACCCCACGGCTTCAACGGACAGCCCCCTCACATGCGGCGACAGGGCCCTCCACACATCAACCATGACGACCCCAGCCTGGTCCCCAACGTGCCCTACTTTGATCTCCCTGCTGGGCTCATGGCCCCCCTCGTGAAGGTAACATTGCAGAGCTGAGCACCAGGCTTTGCCACATGCTTGTTCTCCAGGTGGGAAGTTCATGGGTAGGATCCATTTCCCACTTGGCTACAAGACATTGTTTCCCAGGCCCCTGTCCCCCTCATTTCCTGCACCCCAGTGAACTTGACCAGCTTGTCATTAAGGGTGTGTCTCAGTTAACGACCCTACTTTGCATGCTCACACGTGAGCACGGCCCATATCCCTCTGCTCTGAGCGTCCGTCCAGGGCTGCAGGTTTGGTAGCTGCTTGAGAAGGCTGGGCGTGAAGGGGGGGTCCTTTTGAGGGGGGGCCCTCTTGGTCCTGGCCTTGGAAGCCCCCTTGTCCAGGGACTGAGGACGGGGGTTTCTCAGGAAAGGAGTGGTCAGCCAATCGAGCGAGGCAGGAGAGGGGTCAGAAGGGAGCCAGGGCCAGGGCTCAGGCGCTCTGGGGATTGCCCTTCCCTGGAAGTCGAGACACGTCACGGGGGCAGCCTGGAGAGCTGAAGGCTGAGGGGCCAGCAGGGCTGCCCTTGGGGTAGGAACTGGAGTGGAGAAGGGGCACAGAGCAGGGCCCGGAGGTGGGCATCTGGGGCACAGGTCAGTGGTCGGCAAGTGAGGGCATCTGGGATCCAGAGTGTCTGGATAAACAGGGTCTCTGCATTTTTGGTAGAGAATTTTGTAGCTTTTCTCAGCTTCTTCCATGGAGCCCTCAACCACCCCATTCAAGAACTGAGTCATTGGTGTGGCTGAAGCCCTACAGGAAGATGGGGTTTCCCAAGAAGGGCCACCTGAGGCACTCTGATGCCCAGGACAGCTGTCTGCTGCCGCGCGGCTCCCCGGGTGGGATGGGCCTGGGTGCTGAGGCAGGGCCGTGACCACGTGTTCTCTGCTACAGCTGGAAGACCACGAGTACAAGCCTTTGGATCCTAAAGACATCCGCCTCCCACCCCCCATGCCACCCAGTGAGAGGCTGCTGGCGGCCGTGGAGGCCTTTTACAGCCCTCCCTCCCATGACAGGCCCAGGAACAGGTATGGCGCTCCCAGAGACCCACCGGGGGGCTGGCAACAGGAGGGGAGGCTGCTGTCCCCTCCCGGCTGTCCTCCTGGGTCTTTCTTCACCAGAAATTCACAGCAGGCACACCTTCTGCCCCGGGGTGGTGTGAGGAGCTTGACTAGGAGGGCCCAGTTCTCCCCCAGCTCGCATGTCAAACATGCAGCGCCCTCGATATAAAGCTTTTATCACATTAGACAAGCGCTTATCTCAGGGTGGGTGTGTTTCAGAGATGGCCAGCTGCCACCCAGCAGGCTTTGTTATAGGCATCCCTCAGGAGCCTCTCCCCTGGTGATCTCACTTCAGTGGTTACCCTGCCATGTGGCAGGGCACAGGCCTACCTGCCTACATCAGAGTGCCTCAGCCCCCATTATGGTAACCCTCAGACCCTGCTCAGCTGTTCAGAGAAACCCCAGCCTGGAAAGGCAAAGAAGCCACGCAGGGCTGGGGTCGCATCCCGGGGCTGGCCCACCCCTCAGCCTGGCTCCTCCTAGGGGCAGCCTGTCAAGGCAAGCCCCCAAGGGCTTTTGCGCTGGGTCCTTGCTCAAGATCCCAAGCAAGAGAGGGAGGGCCTGTCTGGCAGAAGAAGGTCCCTGAGAAGGGAGACTCGGGTTCAGCCCCGGGACACCTGTGTCTTACAGCGAAGGCTGGGAGCAGAACGGTCTCTACGAGTTCTTCCGAGCAAAGATGCGGGCCCGGCGGAGGAAAGGCCAGGAGAAGAGGAACAGGTGAGAACCGCGTACCTGCCACGTCCCCCGTGGAGAGCCAGTCTCCACAGTCTTGTCCTGGGGTGGCCTGCAGGCAGCTCCACCATGGCCCACAGGCTCTCTGTGGTGTCACGCCCAAGGCGAGGGGCAGAGATGGGGTCAGTTCTGGTCTTTGCCTGGGTCTTGGGTGAAGCACCCTTAAGGGTGCTGGGAGCCGCCGCCCACACGGCCAAAGCAACGTGAGATGCGCCGGCTGGCGTGCACAGCATGCGGTGCCGGGCGCCTCTGGGTCCTCTAGGGCCGGGCTGGGGGTCTCTGGCTCACCAGGGCTCTCCCCGCAGCGGACCCTCAAGGTCTCGGAGCAGATCCAAAAGCCGAGGGCGCTCCTCCTCGCGCTCCAACTCGCGGTCCTCCAAGTCGTCCGGCTCCTACTCGAGGTCACGGTCCCGCTCCTGCTCGCGCTCCTACTCCCGCTCTAGATCCAGGTGAGCAGGGCTCCGCTGCACGGGGTGCGAGGCCCAGGGCTCCTTGGTGGCTGTGCTGACCCTTCCCTCTCCCCGGCCCACAGGAGCCGCAGCCGCTCCCGCTCCTCCCGAAGCCGCTCCCGCTCCCGCTCCCGCTCCAGGTCCAAGTCCTACTCCCCAGGAAGGAGGCACCGGTCGCGGTCCAGGAGCCCCACCCCGCCGTAAGATTTCTGTCTTAACTGTCCAATGACCTTTGGTAGCGCTGGAACCCTCTGATGCTTTGCTGTGAATGTTGAAACGTGTCGTTAGAAGACCCGCTCTAGGTGGCCCATGCCAAGGTGGCACTTGGGGGCCCCTGGGCGCTCGCTAGCGCAGTGACAGTGGCGTCGCGTCTCACTCCTCGCTCTTACCTCTGCCGTCACATTGTGAAGCCCAGGGCTGGGCTCTGTTTTCTAACCATTTGACGGGTTCGGTGTGGCCGGCCGTTGCTGCCAAGTGTGGGGCAGGGACTGTCATCTTAGGGGACCCCTTAACTGGCCGGCGAAGAGGATAAAGAAGGCGGCTATAGACCTGAAATGTGTGTGTGTGTCTGTCTCATGCTGGCGACCCTTCATAGAAGCCACACGCTGTAATATTCTAAGTTTTCATTCCAATAAATGTATCCGCTCCTTTGTAAAAGACGTTACCTGTCTTAATTTTAGTTCCTCGGCTGGTCTGGGTTCTAATTCAGCACCTCCTATACCCGACTCAAGGCTTGGGGAAGAGAACAAAGGACATCAGATGCTGGTGAAAATGGGTGAGTTTCCGGGGAAGGCAGAACAGCCCGCTCTGGGCACTCAGGGTTTGAGGGGCTGAGGGAGTCAGAACGTTCCCACTTGGAAATAGAAGCCTGCAGGGCTTCTGCCGGTGCTCTTTCTCACCGCATTAGTTCCAAGTTTGCGACCTGCATGTCATGGAACTCCCTGTAGGCATTTGCACTGAACTTCACGTCAGGGTAAAGGCGCCATGCTTCGGGCTTCCCCTGGGTCGTGACCACTCATCCCTCTCTCTTTTAGGCTGGAGTGGATCCGGCGGCCTTGGCGTGAAAGAGCAAGGGATCCAGGACCCCATCAAGGGGGGGGACGTGCGGGACAAGTGGGACCAGTACAAGGGCGTGGGCGTGGCCCTGGACGACCCCTACGAGAACTACCGCAGGAACAAGAGCTACTCCTTCATCGCCCGCATGAAGGCCCGGGAGGAGTGCAAGTAGGCTGGCAGAGCCCCACTGCTGGGCCCGCTGCTGGTGGAGGATGGCAGGGGCAGCCCGGCTCCCGCCCCGGCTCTGCCCATGGGAGCCACAGGAGGAGGAAGACGGGCGTGGGTCTGGTGACCAGTGCCACGCTGGATGGTGCCGAAGGCCCAGGCCCCACCCGAAAACCAGCTCTAACGTAGCAGCAGGCATCACAAGGGGGTGCGCAGCCACAAGCTTATTTCCCTGGACAGTGAAGCAAGAGACACAAGACCCCTGGATAAAAACTCCCACCGTCTGAAGACACAGCCATCTCACTCTCCCCTTAGCCTGAGCCTGTGAAACCAGGGGGCGTGTGCTCAGGGGACCTGCGCACGCACGCCAGACCAGGCGCTGCTACTGCTCACTCGTTAAAAATGGAAAAAAGCAGAACCTTTTTGATTTGCAGAGTTAAACGGGGTTTTCATTTTTATTCCAAGCGATTTAGTTTTAGAAAAAATACTGATCTAGGCTGATCCCCAGTGAGGATAATTTGAAACCTATTTCCTCTGAGACATACCAGCCCTTAATTCACTTACTTTAGCTGTTTAAGTTGAGAGGTTTTTTTTTCTTTTTTTTTTTTTTT
>SJYA01004916.1:21198-40887 GCA_006410615.1 Neotragus moschatus
TTTTTTTTTTTTTTTGAACATTAGCCATTTGCTGTTATCTGCAGAAACAAAAAGTTCTGAGGAAACTCACCTGAGGCATCTTCAGGTCACGGAACAATGACGCCCTTGGAGAACTTGTACCCTTAGCGTCTCTACTTGCTTTTTTCACTGAGAGGAACCCCCACACCAGCACTCGTGTGAGACAGCCCATTCTCATCCAGAGTGTGGGGCGCGACCCCTGGCCCTGCCTCCTGCTCTGTCACTTCTTTTGCGGGTCCCCACCCGTCCCCAAAGGGCGGGGGAGGCCAGAAGGAGCTGCCTCTGCCAGGAGCCACCTGGGATCCACCCTCAGCATCCCCGGGCAGCTTGGTGCAGTGCCGTTTATTTGTACAGAAACATTTTTGGAAAATTCTTTTCAATAAAATGCAAAATCCTCTCCAACTTTTCAACCTGATAGGATAAACTGATTTTTGTTCTAGATTTCCTGTAGCTGTGAATTGTTCAAACGTGTCTGATTCAGGATAAAATGTAAACGTGTTGTTAACAATTTCTTGTGGATTTTACTGTTTTGCCTTCAAATAAAGACGTTTTTTAAAGACCTTTTTCTTTGCGTTTAAATCAGAAGCGTGCTCAGGCTGAGGAGGGCGGAGGTGCGTCCTGAGTGCAGATTGTGTCTGAATCGTGGAGTTGGGTCGGAGCTCTGCCTGGGTGTGTCTCATGGGGGTCCCCAGCGCGGACGCGTGGCCCTGCTCCCTTGTTAGTCGAGGGGGCTCCTCACCCCCCACTGTGTACTGAGCCTGAGAAGCCAGCAGCTGCCCAGGTGGAGCCACTCCACATGGCATCACCTGGCACGCTGGCATCCCGTCCTGTGTGCGTCCCGACAGGCTCCACCTGGCTCCACTCCACTGGCCTGTGGTGTCCTCTCCAACGACAGGCACACCAGCAAGATGGGCTACTCAGCTGGAAGTGACGAGTGCCCCAACCACTGAACGCCCGAGTGTCACGGCAGGCGTACGGGACCAGCTCCTCAGGTACTCAAGCCCATCTCTCCGGGCATTCGTAGCTCCTTCTTCACCTCCTCCAAGGCCTCCTCCATGGTCAGCAGGGTGGGCCTGTGTTGTCTGATGTACTGTAGGGCAGAGGACACACAAGGAAGCCATCAGCACTGCTGCCTCCGTGCACTGAGGTTCTGGGTCCTGGGGATGGCACTTGTCTGTCTCCAGGGACTAAGAGGAAGAGGGCTGTGGTAAAGGGGACAGGGCAGGGCTACCCAGCTACCCTCAGAGGATACAGGCTGGGGAGAAGGGCTTGGGTACCACCCTCAGGGTGTGGGCCTGGAGCAGAGCAGACCACCAGCCACTCAGGGCTATAGGCAGAAGCAATCAGATCACTTCAGCTTGCATTCAGCTAACACACGTCCAACAGTGGAACAAGTTCAAGGACCCGTCAAGGGTGCCATCAGCCAAGTCCAGAATGTGGGAAAGTGCGGGACAGCCTGTTTTCTTCCAACCAATAAACTTTAAGGAAACAAGAGGTGGGGAAGTGGGGGTGGCCTGTAAGCAGCGGTTCTCAGAGTGGGTCCCCAATGGGCCTGTGGGAGGAACACTCACTCCCAGGCCCACCCTACCGCCAGGGCAAACCCAGTGGTCAGGCCTTCGGGGGTCTTACTGCTCAGGGCTGCAGACCTCTGCTATATAGGTTAGGAGTCTAAAAAAATACTAAGCAAACGATGTAGGACTCTGGATGCACGTGAGAAAAACAGGAATGCAACGTACACCTTTTATGAGATGAGTGAAAATCTGAACACTGGACACCTAATAATGATAACTGAGAAAAGTCAGTTTGGTTTTGGTATTACAGTAGTATTGTGATTATTATTTTTTAAGTCCTTATTCTTAAGAAATACATACTAAAAATATATGTAGCTGAAATGCTAAAAATCACCACACAGAAGAATTCATACAGTACGATGCCATTTCTATAGAGAAACACCTGCTGCTAACCCCATAAGACGGCAGCCCACCAGGCTCCCCCGTCCCTGGGATTCTCCAGGCGAGAACACTGGAGTGGGCTGCCACTTCTCACATCATATATAAGACCACACCTATTCTATATATTTTACAGGTTGCATAGAATATGTGACGTAATATTGTACACATGCTTAACAGTTTCTATTTTACATAGAAATCTAAAGGGTATATATCAAGTGGGTAATAATTATCCCTGACATTATGGAGAACTTTATAAGTAAAAGATCTCCAACAGAACTTTTATAAAATAATGTCTGTCATTGGACAAAAAATGAATTTTGGAGGGGAAAAGGCGAGATGAGTGTGATATGCTCGGAGTGCCGGCCCTCAGGACTGGTGGCCCTCAGGAAGGGTCTGTGGAAGGGCAGGGCCCTCACCCAGGAGAAAGGCACCTTTGCTCTGACATCACACGGCATCCCTGCCCCAGCCCTGTTCACAGCCAAGGAGAGAGGGGCTCCTTTGGCCAGGACTGAAGGGGGCTTGGGCTCCAGCGCCCCAGTTTGAGCCCCAGAAGCCCCCTGCCCTCTCCCCGCCGCAGTGGAAGTGGGAGCCCTGGAAGCCTCCTGTCCCCCATGGAAGTGGGAGCCCCGGAAGCCCCCTGCCCTCTCCCCCTCATGAAGTGGGGGCAGCACCGTGGTCACCTCTTTGGTTTGAGCCTGGAAGCCCCCTGCCCTCTCCCCCCCAGTGGAAGTGGGAGCCCTGGAAGCCCCCTGTCCCCTGTCCCCCATGGAAGTGGGAGCCCCGGAAGCCCCCTGCCCTCTCCCCCCCATGAAGTGGGGGCAGCGCTGTGGTCACCTCTTTGGTTTGAGCCCGGAAGCCCCGTGCCCTCTCCCCCCGTGAAGTGGGGGCAGCGCCGTGGTCACCTCTTTGGCTTCCTCCAGGGTGTGGTAGTGGAATGAGTCTCCATCCAGGGAGCGCAGGAGGGACGCATGCAGGTGCCGGCTGGCCTCGATGAACTGCTGCGTCAGGCTCAGCTGCTGCTTCAGCACATCGTTGAGCGCGAACACGGCCGGGCTGTATGCAGTCAGGGCTGCCATCCCGGCTCCGGGTCAGTTGTCGGCGCCCGGGGCCCCAGCCCCCTGCCCTCGCTGCACCCCGCGGCCAGCCCTGCACCCCAACCCCCCAGCTGTGGCAGGATGCTCTCCGCAGGTACTGCCCCCTCCGGAAGCAGCAGCCGCCTCGCCTCGTCATGTGCCTTTCTGCTCAGTGGTAGATGAGCTGCGCTCTCTGACTTGCGTGTGGGTCTCACACACTTGGCCCCCAGGCACCACCGGAAGCCTCAACCTCAGTGTCCAACACAAGGGAGGAAGGCCAGCTACCTGGCTCTCCAGACAGTGCAGCCTCATGGTCTGGGTCTAACTCTCCTGAATTGTACGCTTCAAAATAAGGAAGAGGGGAAATTTTACACTTCGTATGTTTAAGCATGTGGGGCTTCCTGGTGGCTCAGCACTAAAGAATGCACCTGCAATGCAGGGGACGGGTTCTATCCCTGGGTCGGCTCGCCAGGAGAATCCCATGGACGGAGGAGCCTGGCGGGCTGCAGTCCGTAGGGTTGCAGAGTCAGACACGAGTGAAGCAACCGAGCAGGCATGCATGCATGTTTAAACATGTAATTAAAATAACTTAAAATGCAACTAAGATAAAATTTTTAGGGACTTCCCTAATGGTCCAGTGGTTAGAGCTCTGAGTTTCCACAGCAGAGGGCACGGGTTTGATCCCTGGTGAGGAAACTAAGATCCCACATGCCACATGGCATAGCCCAAAATTTTTTAATATTTATATATAATTTTAACAAAATAAAAGTACAATTAAAAATAACTGCAACAGTTAAAAATGATCATTACTAAAATAAAGATCATTACTAAGACTATACTCCTGGAAAAGTCACTGAGGTCAATATTATGTTTAAAAAAAGGATGAGGGTTTTTTTTTAAGATATAAACATTTCACATATAACTAATATATTTTAACATCTTCATCTTCTAAAAATGGTAAGAAAATTGAAATGGTAAGAAAAAGAACAGGTTCCAGATGGCCCCTGGCTTCTGTCATGTGAGCCATCAGTGGCCCCATGGGGCCCTGGCACAGACTGGGTTTCCTACACTGACCGTCACCTCTTCACTGGCACCTTCCTCGCACCCCAGGCTTGGTGGGGCCTCCCCAAGGCCCTGTGACCCCTCCACACTCAGCAAGATGGCAAAAGCCGTGTGCACGGGCCTGGGCCACTTGGTACTGGCTGGGTGCCTTCTGGAGGAAACCAGCTATGGAACCTGGCGAGACGGTCTCAGAGGAAGCACACAAAGGTGGCCCTGTTGGGGCGGGAGGCTCATAGCGTGTCCCTGCCAACCTGCCTGCTTCCTCCAACACAGGTGTCCTGTTGCAAGACAGACAAGGTTCTGGGACACTCAGTCTGTCATCTGGGAGCCCAGAAATTGTGGCAGTTACCTGTGGCTGTGACCGTCCCACCAACAGATTCTCCAAACCCTAGGAGTGGCCCTACACCTCCAAGGGTGGACGTGAAACTGCAGGTAAAATGTAGCCACTTCACCTAAAGGAACCCACAAGGTGGGCTGGGCTGTTACCTTCTATGGCGTCTGCACTGATGACATGGCTGGCGATGGGTGCCGGGTCCACGTAGGCACTTCCCAGGGCTGGTCCAATGGCCGCCACACCGGCTGCTGCTCCAGACACACAGGGGGAGAGATGAGTGGGCAGAGTCCAGAGCAATGACTTTCTCATCAACAGGTAAGATGCTGAAATAGGCTATGTGAGTCTCTTTTCCTCTTTCTGAATGTGATAGCCACTCTCCTTGCTTTTTTTAATCTTTCCGCTTCTTAAAGTTTCCCCAAATCTGCCTCCATCTTTCTGGTAAGTTCTCCTTGTTCAATACACAAGTCAGGGGAGCTGGCTGAAGCAGTCACTCAGCTCAGGGCGGCTGCCCTTCCCTGGATGGGCCCCCCTCTGACAGCCATTTGTGAGCTTCAGATATTCCCTGGATTTATTTAGGCTGCCTTTTTCCTCCCTCCTTTCGATGTCAGGCCTAATCTAGGAAATCAGCACCACTGATGTTTTATGAAAGCATCTCTAAATTGCAAAGAAGGAAACAGACATGCGCCCATTTGCTGCCCAAAGGCTCTGTTGTCAGAAAGGCAGCAGGAAGATGTGGGCAGGGACTCAGAGGTTTCTGAGTCACAGAGCCAGGGTTTAAAATCCTCTTGAACACCTTCCAGTGATTCAGCTGGGCCCATCTGACTGACCTGTCTCCCTGAGAAACAGAACAGTCACACCCTGTGGCCAGGTGCGAGGTCTGGACAGAAGTATCATGAAGCCCCCAGATCCAAATGAGCAGATCAAGCAAGAACCGCAGGGATTTCCCTGATGGTCCAGTGGTTAAGAATCCACCTTCCAAGGCAGGTTCAATCCTTGGTCCAGGAACTAAGTTCCCATGTGCCGTGGGGCAACTAAGCCTGAGTGCTACAGCTAGAGAAAAACACACCTACCTCAGTGAAGAGCCCATACACTGCAACAAAGACCCAGCGCAGCCAAGGTAAATAAGGAAACTTTAAAAAGCAGGAATTGCACCCCAGCCCGCAGCCTAGGAACAAGCTCCGTCTGCATCGTGGGTGTTGTCTAGACTAGTGGCCCCCAACCTTTCTGGCATCAGGGGCTGGTTTAGCAGAAAACAGTTTTTCCACCAACTGGGGTGGGGGTGGAGATGCGGGGGTGGGGTGCAGTTTGGAGATGACTCAAGCGCATTACATTTGTTATGCTGCCGCTGATCGGAGAGGAGGCAGAGCTCAGGCGGTAATGCAGGTGATGGGGAGCAGCTGTAAATACAGAAGATGCTTCGCTCACCCGCTCACCTCCTGCTGTACAACCAGGTTCCAAACAGACCACAGACCTGTTGTGGTCTGCGGCCTGGAGGTTGGGGACCCCTGGTCTTGACGAGAAAAAGCTGCAGTGCATGTGTGCACGCGAAGTTGCTTCAGTCATGTCCGACTCTTTGCAACCCCATGGACTGTAGCCCTCCAGGCGCCTCTGTCAATGGGATTCTCCACGAGTATACTGGAAGGGGTTGCCATGCCCTCCTCCAGGGCATCTTCCCAACCCAGGATTCACACCTGCATCTCCTGCCTCCTGCACTGCAGGTGGATTCTTCACCGCTGAGCCACTGTGGAAGCCCCAAGTCAAAGAAGGGGGACACTAAAAGAACGCGGCCTCTCCGTCCACAAGGGCCAAAACCAATGCTGAGAGCGAGAGAAAGGGTGGGCTGGGCCTGCTGCATGCCAGAAGGGGATCCGCCAAACACACACAGCAAGTTCAGACCACCAGCTGGACCGGCGACACAGCAGCTCTTGGAGCCCCCATACTCAAGGACCCCAAAGCATCTGAGGGTCCGCTGTCCTGGAAGGCGGTCCCTGTCACACCTGATGTTTCGGGCGGGGCTGCTCTCTGGCGGGGCCTTCCTGGCCACTACAGGGTGCTGAGCAGCAGCCCGGCCTCCACCCAGAGACAGTTACCCACCCACCCTGGCCAATGTCCCCTGGGGTTAGGATCAGCCCAGCTGACAATCACTGCTTTAGTTTTTGGTTTGAAACCTTTCAGTGTTTTGAAGCTTGGGAGACAATGGGGAATACCTAGGGAGCTCCCCTTTTCTGTGGGAGAGGAAGCAGGGAGCTGAGGTCCCATCAGCTGGCTGATGACAGCCCAGACCTCCTGGTCTGAGGGCTCCTGCCGCAGGCCAGCCCCTCCCTCTTCCGACCCTCAGGCCACATCCTTACCCTTTGCCCACTGGTAGGTGAAGGCGGGATCAGGCGTCTGCACAGCCATCTCCTTCACCACGACTCTTGGGTGTCCACCCCTGGCCCGCTTCTTCCGGGACTTGGGACTTGAGGGAGGGAGGTCTGACTTCAGACTTGCAGAAAATTCAGACCGACTGGCCAGCGTCCTGTCGGGAGACTCCTCTGAACAGGCCGTTGACTCAGATGCTGTGGGACTGGGGGATTTTTCAAAATCTTCTGAGTAAGTCAAGCTCACCGCGTTGGCCATAGGTTCCGGAGATGCTGGCCCCAGGCAACAAATGCCCTGGGGCCCAGGGGACGAGGCCGATGGCTCACTCAGGCGCTCGGAGATCTCGCTCTCAGAGGGGGGATCCCCTGCCCAGGGCCTTCTACTGGATGCCGTGACCCCCTGACCTTCTTTCTAAAATGAAGGATGGCAGAGGTAACTGGAAAGTATTTTTGAATGAGCAACAGAATCAAAATACACGATCAAAACACCACTGCATTAGAAGTGAGGGTACCCCAGGGACCCAGCAGGTGAGAGTCTACACGGTCCTTTCTAGATCTGGGCCGGCCAAGTATTGCGAGCAGAATTCTTGAAACCCTTCAGCACAAAGCTGCTGCACTTAACACTGATGGTGTGAGCATGTGTTAGCAGCAGGGGGGTGAAACATGTCATTATTATGTTTTATTAAAACCTGTGCTGGGACTTCCCTGGCGCTTCTAAGAATCTGCACTTCTATTGGAAGGGGCACTGTTTCAAACCCTGGTCGTGGGGAACCCTGGTGGGGGAACCCTGATGATCCTGCATGGCAATCCTGAATGCTGCATGGCGCTGATGGTGAGGTGGTTACTAACACAGCAAGAATCACCATGGGGCAGTGGAATAAATACAGATCAGTGCAGGAACTGCTGTGGGGAGGTTGAAGTGGGACCTGCTCTAATCGTCTGATACCTTAAATAACTCCTCTTCTACCACCTTAAATCAGGGTCTCTGCACATTGACACGTTGACATTCAAGACACAAGTATTCCGTGCAGTGGGGGCCACCCTGTGCACTCTGGGACACTGAGCGCCACCTCTGGCCACTGCCTACTCGATGCCAGCAGCACCCTGCACCAGTTATGACCACAATGTCGCCAGACATCGCCACGTGTTCCCAGGTGAGAATCGCTGACCTAAATGAAGATCATGGCTACAAACCATTCTACGTAAAGATCTAAAGTGAAAAATCAGTTCAGGGACTCCCCTCATGGTCCAGTGACTAAAACTCCAAGCTCCCAATTCAGGGGGCCCAGGTTCAATCCCTGGTCGGGAAACTAAGATCCCACATGCTGCAACTAAAGATTCCCACAATGAAAATAGAATATCCCGCACGCCACAGCCATATTAATTAAGTAAATCTCTTTTTAAAAAAAGAAACAAAAAATCGGTTCACTGTACTTACTTCCCATTCCAAGTCTGATTTCTCACTGACAGCTGGAGCCAGATCATCCAGGGATAAAATATTTATTCTAAAGTCTGTAATTAAAAATGTAACATGGCAATATTTACTCACTTACTCCACAGGTATTGACCATCCTGTTGAAGGAACTGGGCTAAGAGCTAGGGATGGGAAGATGCAAAAGTGTCCTCAGAAAGCTAGGCCAGGCATCTGAGCACTTTTTCCTTAAAGGGCGAGGTAGTAAGTATTAATAGTCTGGACTTTTTCAGCCTAGTCTGTCTCTCTCGTCATTGCTCAGCTCTGCCCTTGCGATGATGGGAAAGCCACCAAGGACCGTGTGTAAACAAATGAGTGTGGCTGTGTCCCAGTAAAACTTTACTTATGAAAACAGCAATGGGAAGGGCTTCCCTGGTGGTCCAGTGGTTAAGAATCCACCTTGCAATGCAGGAGATGCAGGTTCGATCCCTGGTCAGGGAACTAAGATTCACATGGCGTGGGGCAACTAAGCCCAGGCATTGCAACTACTGAGCCCCTGCCCTGCAATGAAGATCCTGCATGTGCCAACTAAAATCTGTGGCAATCAAATAAATACATATTTAAAATAGACAACGGGAGGATTCCCTGACGGTTAGTTGTTAGGACTCCATGCTTTTACTGCCAAGGACCCAGGTTCAATCCCTGGCCAGGGAACTAAGATCCAAAAAGTAGTGGTGGTGGTGGTGGTTTAGTTGCTCGGTTGTGTCTGACTCTTTTGACCCCCAAGGACTATAGCCCATCAGGCTCCTCTATCCAGGATTCTCCAGGCAAGAATACTGGAATGGGTTGCCATTTCCTTCTTCAGGAAGATCTGAAAAATAGAGAAGCAAGGAAAAGAAAGAAAAACAGGCCAGAAGCTTCCCAGCCACTGGCCTCCACAAAGCAGCTCACACTGCAGAGGGAAGTGCAGTGGTAAGTGTGCTTGAGGGAGAAGGGGTGGGCCCTCCGCTGGGAGAGTGGCACCTCATCCTGGGTTCTCATGTAAAGCAAGTTGAGGGTACAGAGGGTCTTTCCTGGGGGCCCAGATGGTAAGGAATCTGTCTGCAATGCAGGAGGCCCAGCTTCAGTCCCTGGGTCGGGAAGATCCCCTGGAGAAGGGCATGGCAACCCACTCTGGTATTCTTGCCTAGAGAATTCCATGGACAGAGGAGCCCGGTGGGCTACAGTCTATGGGGTCACAAAGAACTGGACCCAAGTGAGTGACTAACACTTTCAAGCTCAGGCGAACTTCGACTTTGTGGTGCCAGCTGCCAACGCCTGAATGCCATGGGTGCGGGTACTAGAAGAGGAAGGCTCCACATAGTTCCAGTGCCCCAGCAGGTTTTTCCCCGTCAACATGTGGGCCTACTCTTCCCCGGGAGGAGGAAGGCTGACAGGCAGCCAGGGTCAGGAGCAACTCCACCACACGGCTCACTTCATGACTGAAGCACGAGGCTGTCTGTGTGTGATGCGAGGGGGACAGAGGTGTCCACCCTGCAGGGCCTCAAAACCCCAGCAGGTGCATGATCCAACGCCGGCTGAGTTGAGTGGACACTTGGCGGGGCCCTCCAAGGTGTCTTACGGGCTCCCACAGAGGGTGCCGAGCAGCCTGGCTGGGCTGGAAGGATGAGTCTCCCGGAGGAGGCAGGATGTGGCCCGCAATTCCAGGAACAGACAGGGGCAATCAGCGGGGGCAGCTGGAGCAGCGCCCACCAAGCGGGAGGCACAGAGCTGGGGGTGAATGGGAGATGGAAGACTGAGCGGCTCACTCCTCCTGGAAAGGCTAGCTGAGTGCAATCCCAAATGCCAGGCTGCCCAGCAATGTAAGACCGAAATGGAAGCCTAGCTTAGCACTTCAGTGCCAAGGGCTCACCCCGCCTCTGAACTCCTCCAACACTGCCAGTTGCCAGCATGCCTGAGGCACACAGGTCCTGGGATACGTTCATGGACAAGCCTCTGAACTAAGCCATCATGGCTGGCTCGGGCCGAGGAGGAGGAGGAGGACCGCAGGAGACCATGGACTAGTAATGTTACTGTCATGTTGGCCAATCCCGCCTCCCACAGGCTCACCGTGCAGGAGGCCCTCCACGTGCGCTAGCTCACTGTCATAGCTCTGCCCTGCACTACAGATGAGGAAATCGAGACAGAGCCTGAGGCCGTGTGGCCAGAAGGTGGCAGGGCAAGTGTGTCCACCCCAGGTGGTGTGTGCTTTAGTCGCTCAGTCTTATCTGACTCTTGGCGACTCTGTGGACTGCAGCCCACCCAGCTCCTCTGTGCATGGAATTCTGGCAAGAATACTACAGCGGGTTGCCATTCCCTTCTCCAGGGGATCTTCCCAACCCAGGGATCAAACTTGGGTCTCCTGCGTCACAGGCAGTTTCTTTACTGTCTGAGCCACCAGGGAAGCCCCCGCCCCAGATAAGCTGGACCCCCTAAACTCAGACTTGTCCTCACCACTCCTTGCTACCTTCCTCTCTTGAAGCTGCATCTGGAGGGGAAGGTGGAGTCTAGACACAGAGGGACCCCTCCCGGCCAGCAGCAGGGGCTGAGGCACAGCCTGGAGGGGCAGACAGGGAGGGCCAGAACCCAGGTCTGGCGCTCCTGTTGGTGTCATGTCAGCCACCCCTGACCCTCACAGGCTTCCCGTGCAGGTATGCCCACCTTCTCATCCATGCCCACCAGGCTGGCCAGGACACCCTTCACCACTTCCTCGGACCTGAATATCCGAGCCAACAGCAGTGAGGTGCCACATGGCATGCGGCAGATGGTGCCCCCCGAGGGGGCTCCAAGGGGGCTTTCTCGCATCCTCAAGCCCATCCCCCTGCCCAGGGAGGGGCTTTGGTTGGCTGTGCTTCTCCTCCCTGCCCCTATATCATGGTGCCTTAGCATCTTGGATTTTTTTTTGGGGGGGGTAGGGGCACACCACACAACCTGTGGGATCTTAGTTCCCTGACCAGGGACTGAACCTGTGACCCTGCAGTGAAAGTGCAGAGCCTTAACCACTGGACCACCAGGGAAACCCGCATCTTGAATATTTTGAGCTGCAGGAATCTGAGACACAGAAGGGGCTGCAAGGACTCCCTGACCTCCTCCGGAGCAGGTTGTAAGATCCTCACGTAAGACTCACCTTCCCTTTACCTGGAGGAAAGGAGCATCCTTATGTCCAAGATGGGGGGAACTGAGCCACCCCCCAGCAGCAGGTTTCGCTCCATCTCCCCTCATCCACTCCTATCCTTTTTCTACCACATTCTCCAAGGACTCTCTACTGCTCATCACACCTAGCAGGAGGCATTACCGCTCCTTTACATTTTCATTTCTTTATGAAGGCTCCTGGGTCACATAAAACTTATATGAAATCTTTATTGAATCTCAGAATGCTTTTCTCCTGTCAACCTGTCTTTGGTTACAGAGCCCCAGCCGGGAAGTTAAAAGGACACAAGGGAAAAACTATTTTTCCCCCCCTACCACTGATTCACTGGCTAAAGATCATCCTGGCACCAGGGAACTGGAGGCAGGGGCGGGGCAGGTTTGCGTGTTTGCCATCGTACTCCTGACACCATCACTCCTGACGCCTGCTGGCAAACAGCAGGTACTCAACCCAGTTATTTAACTGGGTTTTGATGGTAAGGAAGCTGCAGAGGGGAGAAGTCCACATTTTCTCTTTCTGCTCTTTTCTTAAATACATACGGTATTTAAAACTCATGCTGGGGACTTCCCTGGTGGTCCAGCGGTTAAGAATCCGCCTTCCCGGCTATACCCCAATACAAAATAAAAATATTCTCTTTTTTAAAAAGAAAAGATCTGGGGAGTTCAATAAAGAGGAGAAAAAAAAAAAAAAAAGAATCCACCCTGGCTTCCAGTACAGGGGATACAGGTTCGATCCCTGGTCGAGGAACTAAGACCCTGGCCACTGCTACAAAGACCCAGCACAGCCAAAAATAAAAAATAAATAAGTACATAAAAAATCATGTTGAATGATAGTGAAATAATAAAAATGTCTGTGACTGCTTAGGGGTTGATTTCGTTTTCTGCAATTAAAAAGGAAAGGAAGAACACTTCTCTTTTACAAGGAAAACTTTCTCTCATGTGAGGCTCGAGAAGGAGTTGATTTGCCTTCACTCTGTCACTGGGCAGGGTCACTAGATGAAGACTTTAAAGATAGAACGGGGACTTCCCTGGTGGTCCAGTGGTTCAGACTGCGTTTCAGACACAGGGATGCAGGGGGTCAGGGAACTAAGAGCCCACAGGCCCCAAGGAGAGAAAGAAATCTGACTTGGCCCCTCAGCTAGGAGAGAGAGTGTGGAAAGGCCGAGGGTGCCCTGCACCCCTTGTGATGATACCCTGTGACCACCACGCTGGGGACCCCAGGCAGCCTCGCCCTCTCTGCCCAGGGTGACAGCTCTGCACAGGGACGAGGGCTACCGTTCAGACTGTCATCGGCGGCTTCTGAGGGAGGCTCCTCCTGAGGCCCAGGCTCGCTCCTTCTCAGGGAGGATGAGAGCTCGTCGGCCCCTGCGGTCGAGGGCGCTGACTTCGCAGAGGCACCAGGGATAGAAAGTGACACCGTGCGGGAGGCAGACGTGTGCATCTGTGGGGAGCGAGTTCTCAAGCCGGCACCGCGAAGGGTCCCGCCTGCTGACCGTGAAGTTGACAGCCATGAAGTGGGGAGTGGCTTTGAGCTGGGAAGATCCTTACTGGGCCGTGAAAGGGCTCTCGGTGGAGTTGGGATTTGACCCTACGTGGGCAGAAACAAAAGAAGGGAAATTAACCAAACACATGCTAAGCCTTAATCAAGCGACATTGGGGCTGGTGGACAGTGTGAGGCCTCATGATGACCGTTACCACTCTCAGCCCCTTTCTCTCTTCTCCCCTCAGCTATGGAAGCTGAGGGACAACATTTAGGCAAGATAATCCTGGGATTAGAAATACTCAGAAATACTGCTTGGCTTTCAAATCGTGTCTGACTGTTTGCAAGCCCAGGGACTGTAGCCTGCCGGCCCCCTCAGTCCATGGGATTTCTCGGGCAAGAATGCTGGAGTGAGTTGCATTCCTTCTCCAGGGGATCTTCCTGATGCAGGGATTGAACCCACCATGACTGCTTGGCTGGAGAAAGAAACGGCGACCCACTCCAGTATTCTTGCCTAGGAAATCCAGAGTGGCCTGGTGGGCTACAGTCCAGAAGGGTCGCAAAGGGCAGACAAACTTGGTCACAAGAGTGACTAAGCAAAACTGGCCAAAGCACCTCTACGTAATTTCCCTTAATAACAAGTGATGGTGAAGATGTGGAGAAATCGGGACCTTCATACACTGCTGATGGGAATGCACAACAGTGCAACCACTGTGGGAAACAGTTTGCCTGTTCCTCAGTCAGTTACACACAGTTACTAATAGGACATGACAGTTCTGCTCCTAGGAAAAACCCAAAGAATTAAAAACAGGGACTCAGACAGATACTTGTAACACTATTTGTAATTGCCAAAAGGTGGAAACATCCCAGATGCCCATCAGTGGACAAGTGGATAAACACAATGTGGTCCATCCACGCAGTGGAATATTACTCAGCCATAAAAAGGAATGGAGCGTTGATGCATGCTACAATGTGAGCGAACCCCAAAAGCATCGTGCTGAGGGGAAGAGACTGGACACCAAAGGTCACAGGTTGTATTATTCCACTGGAAAAATGTCCAGAATGGGCAAACCCATGGAGACAGAAAGCAGACTAGTGATCATTAGGGTCTGGAGGACAGGGAAACAGGGAGTGATTACTTGGTGCCCGTGTCCATGCTAAATCACTTCAGTCATGTCAACTCTTTGTGACCCTATGGACTGCAGCCCACCAGGCTCCTCTGTCTACAACATTCTCCAGGCAAGAATATTGGAGTGGGTTGCCATGCCCTCCTCCAGGGGATTTTGCCAACCCAGGTATCAAACCTGCATCTCCTGTGACTCCTGCATTGCAGGCAGGCTCTCTACCACTGAGCCAAGAAGGAAGACTGATAGTAATCAGTAACGGTTACTCTGGGGAGGAGGGAAATGTTTTGGAATGAAACAGATGGCAGTTATACAACATTGTAAATGTACTAAATGCCACTGAATTGTTCATTTTTAATAGGTTAATTTTAGGTTATAGGAATTTCACCACAATTAAAAAAAAAAAATGGAAATGGAGCCTTCCCAAGTTAGTGATTCCCATATGGTACAACCAGCAAACGGGCGTGGGTCACCAATGGCAGTGATCACAGCTGGGGCTGCATCAGTCATACAAAGTGCCGTCCTGTGGGGTATACAGTCACCAGCGCCACATGGTGCAAAACCACCTGGCATGTCCAAAATCTGATCCCTTACAGAGCAGGCCAGGAGTGGGACCCCGTGATTGGCTGAAACCCTACCCTTCCTCATACAACACTCTCTCAAGTAGCTTACGGGTGATGGTGCTCATCAAAAGACTCAAGTGCTATGACATAAAGGTACAAATGCAAAGTATTAATACAAACAAGTACAAAATAAATAAGTGCAAAATGCAGGGATGTCCCTGGTGGTCCAGTGGTTAAGAATCCACCTTGCAATGCAGGGGATGGATGCAGGTTCGATCCCTGGTTGGGGGATTAAGATACCACATCCCACAGAGCAACTTGTGTCACCAACTACTGAGCCCAAGAGCTCCAGAGCCATGTGCTGGGACTAGAGAGTCCCTGCACCACAAGGGAAGATCCCACGTGCCACAAGTGAGACTCAATGGACTCAGATAAACAAAATATAAAAATGGATAAATACGTGCAAACCTTACCGAGACAAGTTTTGTTTGTTCTTTCTCACTGGCTTTGGTGAAACCCTGATTGGCGGGTGTCTCTTTTTCCCTGGAAGATTCTATCAAGCTCCCCAGCAACTCTTTCATTTCCTCTTCATCACTGTCTGGAGAATCCAGTGTTCTAGGAGGTTGTTTCTCTTTGGGTCTTTGAGCATCCCTTTCCTTCCCAACCTGGGCTTCCACAGGGATCTTTTCCACCCGTGCTTCTCTCTTCTTTAGAAACCTACTGACCTTCCCACTCGGCATGTCTGTCTCAGGGACAGGAATTTCAAGGGCCTGTTCCTGGGAGGGCTGTCCTGTGTTCTGTGAAGCAAGGTCAGCCATCCTCCTGGGGGGAGTTTCCTCCGCTCTGCTAGGGAGCCAGTCCTCGGATTCCGCGTCTGATGGATCCACCCGTACCTTCCGGTTCCTGATCTTGGTCTCTATCTGTGCCAGCTTCGTGAGTGCTGCGTTGGCCCTCACCTTGGAGGCAGTGGTTGATGGTCTACTTGAAGAGTGCCAGGGCTTGCTCCCCAGGACAGCGTTCTCTTTTGGCAGGAAGTGTTTTCCACCCAGAGTCAGGTTTCTTTTAAAAAATCTGCTGGGACCAGGTGCTATTTTGGTAAGACTTCTACTGATATCAGAGTTCCACATGTCCCCCATCTTTGAATCTTCTAAGGAAATATCACTGAGGTCGCCAAAGATGTCACACACAGGACGGCTGGGTTTTCTTATCGAAGCCATTCTAGGGAGTAAAGACAGAAAACTTAAGAATCAGAACACCTGATGTTCATACTGCCAGTTCAAATCCCTCAACAGCTCCCACCACTTGGGAGAGACCACATCCCCTTTTGCCATCTGGCCAGAGCCACCCCTCCAAGCCTGATGGCCACCATGAAAATAAGACACCTGGGACTTCCCTGGTGGTACAGTGGGTAAGAATCTGCCTGCCAGTGCAGGGGACACAGGTTCCATCCCTGGTCTAGGAAGATTCCAGAAGCCACAGAGTAACTAAGCCTGAGCACCACAACATCTGAAGCCTGCGTGCCCTAGAGTGTGTGCCCCACAACAAGAGAAGCCACCCCAATGAGAAGCCCATGCACTGCAACAAAGAGTAGCCCCCGCTTGCCACAACTGGAGCGAGCCCTGGAGCACCAACCAAGACCCAGGGCAGCCGAAAAGTAAATTAAAAATACATAAATAAGACACCTGGTATGTTACTACTGAACTACCCTTTAGGGCCAGGTATTAAGTGACATATGTTACATATTAAAGACAAAAGTCAGCGATTCTCAGGCCCCAGCAGGATGCCCAGTGCTTCATTCAGAGCTGCAGTATCTCATTTAATCCTCACTTGACCCTTTGAGTTGGTTATTGTCATCCCTCTCTCATAGAAGGAGAGGAAGGAAATGAAGGCCCCAGCAGGTAAGATCCTGATCAGTGAGTTGTTGTTGTTGTTCAGTTGCTAAGTCATGTCTGATTCTTTGAGACCCCATGGACTGCAGCACGCCAGGCTTCTCTGTTCTTCACTGGTTCCCAGAGTTTGTGCAAACTCATGTCCATTGAGTCGATGTTGCCATCCAGCCATCTCATCCTCTGTCGTCCCCTTCTCCTCCTGCCCTCAATCTTTCCCAGCATCAGGGTCTTTTCCAATGAGTCAGCTCTTTGCATCAGGTGGCCAAAGTATTAGTTTCACCATCAGTTCTTCCAATGAATACTCAGGGTTGATTTCCTTTGGATTGACTGATTTGATCCTTGCAGTCCAAGGGACTCTCAAGTCTTCTCTAGCACCACAGTTCAAAAGCATCACCTCTGGCGCTCAGCCTTCTTTATGGTCCAACTCTCACATCTGTACATGACTACTGGAAAAACCATAGCTTTGACTGTATGGCGAGTAGCAGAGCCAAATTCAGAGCTTAGGCCGATTCCAAAGATCTCGCTCACCCTTAGAGTTCTTCACTGTCTCTCCAGCTGTCCCACTTCAACTCCAAGTCAGTCCTACTCCCAAGTCGCACCCAAAGTCCGGTCTCCTCCTTTATTCAAATGTCCTCGGTTATCTCAAAAAAAAAAAAAAAAAAAGAGCTGTTGAGCTTTCGGCTTTTGGCTCGGATGAGGCCAAGGTGCAACTTTCTTCGCTGGTCCTGAATCCGGGTTCATCTGACACCAGCCGCCTCCACCATGCCACCTAAGTTCAACCCCAACGAGATCAAAGCCATGCACCTGAGGTGCACCGGTGGGGAGATCAGTGCCATGTCTGCCCTGGCCCCCAAGATCGGCCCCTTGGGTCTGTCTCCAAAAAAGGTCAGTGATGACATCACCAAGGCAACTGGTAACTGGAAGGATCTGAGGATTACAGTGAAACTGACCGTTTAGAACAGACAAGCCCAGATTGAGTTGGTACCTTCTGCTTCTGCCCTGATCATCAAAGCCTTCAAGGAACCACCAAGAGACACAAAGAAGCAGAAAAACATTAAGCACAGTGGAAACATCACTTTTTGATGAGGTTGGATGCGGCATTGGTCTCTAGCTAGAGAACTTTCTGGAACCATTAGAGAGATCCTGGGGACTGCCTAGTCTGTGGGCTGCAATGTTGATGGCCACCACCCTTATGACATCATAAATGGTGTTAACAGTGGTGCAGTGGAGTGCCCAGCTAGTTAAGAATGGCAAAGGGAAAAGAAAAATAAAGGATTATTTGACAACCCCCTCCCTATCAAAAAAAGGAGCTGTTGAGAGCCTGCCCTCGTAGTCCAGTGGTTAAGACTCCACATTCCCAATGCAGGAGGCCCAGGTTTAACCCCTGGTCAAGGAAATAAGATCCTGCATGCCACGCAGTGAGGCTAAATAAATAAAAATAGTTTTAAAAACTGGCTGTACTATTTTTTTTAAAAGCTGTTTTTTGAAACTCAATCTATATGTTTAGTAAGTTCCCAAGAAATCTTATTTTACTTAGTGTAAGAACCACTGCCCTGGGAACAGGACTGGGGCATTTGGACAGACACAGACCGCCCTCTCCTCCCATCCTGCACAAAATGTCAGCCACGTGTTGTGCATGTGAGATAGTGTACATTTTTCTGGGGAGAAGAGCCTGAGTTTTCATCGTATTCTCAGAGTTCTCGTGTACTCCTGAAAGAATGGAGAAGGCAATGGCATCCCACTCCAGCACTCTTGCCTGGGAAATCCCATGGACGGAGGAGCCTGGTGCACTGCAGTCCATGGGGTCGCTAAGAGTCTGACACAACTCAGCAACTTCACTTTCACTTTTCACTTTCACGCATTGGAGAAGGAAATGGCAACCCACTCCAGTATTCTTGCCTCGAGAATCCCAGGGACAGGGAAGCCTGGTGGGCTGCCGTCTATGGGGTCGCACAGATAGGACACGACTGAAGCGACTTAGCAGCAGCCTGAAAGAATATGAACAATCCACTGCAAGATTTACCAAGGTTTCAAAAGATTTTAAACACTTGGGAAAAATATGGCATGGGTGGGTATCTGCTGCAGGCCCTTTAGTGAGGAACTTGACAATGGCAATGAAAATGTGAAATGCACGGAGCCATGAGCCCACAATTCCACATCTGGGAATTTACCTACAATTACATTCTCAAAGTCACATAGAGATGTCCAAGGAATGTCTTGGTAGCATTATTTGTACTAATCAAAAACGGAGGCCCAGTGAGGTCCAGACAACCACAGGTACATAATGGAATATTAGGCAGCCATTAAAGGAAGGGGGAGAATCTGTGTGCATAACGTCTCCAACATCATGGTCTGTGAGGCAGAAAAGACGAGACATAGAACCATGCCTCAGCTCCACACTGTCTGAATCGTGGGACTTGCCTGGTGGTCCAGGGGTTAAGATTTTGTGCTTCCGGGGCACAAAGCACAAAGACTTTGTGCTTCAGAGGGCACAGGTTCAATGTCTGATCAGAGAACTAAAATCTCACATCCTAAACAGTGCAGCCCCCCCCCAAAACAAAAAATACTGTTTGAATGTTCTACCAAGACTATATAGGTTACTTTTATTAAAAAACAAAAAAGTACTGTGAGACCCAAAAAACCTTTTCCCCCCCTTTATCCACTTGGAAAACTATTTATTAGGATTACCAGAATAAATAGAGAACAGTCAGTTATTTGAATTTCAGATAAACAGCAAATAATTTTTAAAATTAAATATGACACAAATATTTTTGTGGTAAAAGCTAATGTTCTGAACATTGTATACTAAAAAGCAATGTATTCCAAATATCTTTATATTAAAAATTATTTATCTGAAGTTGAAATTCAACTGGGTGTCCAGTATTGATTTGTTAAATTTGGCAACTCTACATTTTATACACCTTTTAAAGCTGAGTTCAAATATTTTGTGCTAGGCAAAGCATTTAATCCAGTCCCTAAGATTCTGGAGAAGAATGAATTATTTTTAGTATTTTATTGTCTGTTTCTCTGACTAGTATGCTTGCTCTCTTATCCCTATCTTAACAATTCATATACTAAGAGTGCCCAGCACAGGCCTGACCACAGGGGTCAGAGAATAGAAAAGCATGCAGAATTCCTAGTGGGAGTGACCCTGGTCAGATTACTTAACCATTCTGTGCCTCAGTTTCAGTTTAGTTCAGTTCAGCTGCTCAATCATGTCTGACTCTTTTCAACCCC
>SJYA01004917.1:13186-42136 GCA_006410615.1 Neotragus moschatus
GTGCCCTCTCCCTGCTCTGAGCCCCCGCCCACCCCGGTGCCCTCTCCCTGCTGTAACACTCCTAACCCTCCACTGCCCGGCACACACGCCCTACCCTATGACAGAGAAGCGCACCCTCGGCTACCCGCTGCCCCCCACACCGCCGTCCAGAGCTTTAGTCTATACTTAGAAAACGTTAATGTCATTACCCATGGGGAACCTTATAACTTCATAATATCCCGGAGCTTCTGTTCTCTTCACGGGTTCCATGAAGGGCCAAGCGCTTTGATGGCTCTTGGGTAAAGAAAAAAGTAAGGTATCTAATATGGAAATTCCATGCGGGAAATCACTTCAAAATATGTGCGTGAAGTGGAGGAAAAGCGAACACCCACCTTCACCTGCTGCAGGATGCTCCTGAGAGTGCTGTACAGCTGGTCAGGGTCTCTGGCCTCTTTACTTGAAAGGAAAGGGCACACAGAAGCAGCAAGGGTTAGTATCCTGCCCCCTTGCCAGGCGACTCCTATCCAGCTCACCTGTGCAGGAACCTAAGGTGGGAGCTTTCAGCATGCTTCATGACAAGTGAAACCCAACAGGTGTTGTGGTGACTACAACCAGTTCCCCTGCTCGCTCTAAGCCGCCGGGAGGGGGCACAGAAGCACTTCCGCCAGCGCCCTCCAGCCCATCACACTCACCTTTTCTCTCTTCCACTCGGCTTCCAGCCTGTCTCTCCTATGCAAAGCAACGAAATTAAACACTGAATGAGAGCTGCTTTTGGTCAAGAGAATAACACAGTTAATACTTATCAAAAATGCAACAGCTTACAGCCACAACTCAATAAAAGACTACTTCTGAAAAAAGACTGAAATTAACTGCGATCAATTCTTTACCTTCTTACACGCTTAAATATATAAAACATTTCCAAGACTGGCACTGCTCCACCTGCTAGTATTTTTTAAAGCAGGAACACCAACCTTTCAGAGGAAAGCACAATAAACAGGCATGTGTAGCCCTGTGGCACATGTATCTTTAAAACTCTAAGTCACGTTTTCTGCTAATCACCACGTGAAAGAGTCGAGCTGTTATTTTAGGTTGGAACAAACTCTGTCCTGCTCTATTTTATTTGGCACAGAACCTGCTTGTAACCAAGATGGTCTCAGGCAGCAGAAAGAAGACAGCCTGGAGTCCAGCAGACCTGGACTTGATTTCCTCTTCTCTCCTTAAGCTAAGCTACGCTCCATAAGTTAGTCAGCCTTTGCCTCTGTTTATCAATGGATAAGACAGAACTCCAGAACCGAGCTGATTCCTTTTGAGATTAGTTGATGTATGTGTAGAAAATTTTTAAAACCCCCCAAAACAGAAGAATGCTTGGCACACGCACACGTTCAGTGACAGGGCAGCTATTATGCCGCTAGTAAGGGTCATACACAGAAGTGCAACTTCCAGGTCTAGCAGAGAAAGTGAGGCCCGCCGGAGGGTATACTTCGTAATGAAGCTGTCTATCTTGCTCAAATAACGTCTTATTTTCTTCTGCAGAATTTTAGGTTGGTTTATTAAATCTTCAATACACTAGCAGATCCTGGATTTGAACTGAATGAAAGTGCCAATATTGATAGCTTCTGATTGACAAAAACACCTATTTTATGTGTTTTAACCCAATATAATTCACTTCTAACATACTCACAGAGAAGAACCCTTGGAAAACCACTCTAAAACAGGGAACCAGAAACCAGCGTTATGCAGTCAGGTCACCTGGTTTTGAAGTCGGGGGCGCTAAGCTCGGCCGGGCACAGCTCTGCCCGGAACAGCCCGGGCGCAGAGAAGGGCGCGGACGGGAAGCCGCCTGGAGGAGGCAGGGCCGCCGCTTCCTAGGTCACTGGCCACGAGCCGCTCAGGGCTACAGGGATGAGCCAGCCTGAGACTCAACCTCCCACCCTATGAGCAGAATTCCCTGCCTTCAAGGTCACCTGTGGGAGTGGCCAACACTGTGCCACAAACAACAGCCTCCCAAAGCGATGCGCGTTAACAGCTAAAGCCGGAGATGGCCCCGGCTCTCCGTGGTCTGTCTGCCCAGGAAAGCAGCGCAGACGCAAAGGAAAGCACTGCGCTCTTCTGAGGCCGCAGCATTCCAACTCGAGCCTGCAGGCGAGCGGCCTCCCGAACCACTGCGCTCCCGCGGAGCTACTTCCGGGGTCTCGGGGCACGACCAAAAGCTTCTGCCTTTAGAAGACCAATACATACGAATTCCAGGAATGCTTTCTATCGGGATCTGCCGAACTCCATCTTTAAAACAGGAAAGTCCGGGGTAGACTTTCCGAATCTGGGCTTGTTTTCTTTCTATCAGCTTTTTAATGATCTGCAAAGCACAAGAAGAAACTACATTTAGTGACTGAAGTTTGTGGCTCCAGCTTAAGTCAGTCAACCTAAGAAGTTATTTCCCCAACAAAATTAAGTCTTCAGGAAACAAAAAGCTGAGTGTTATTAAACGGTGAGACCTGAAAACACTCTACAAGGCCACACACATTTAGTGTCACTGACAGAGCCGTCTTTGAATGCTTGTCCCCTGCCATTGGAAAAAAGCCAGAATTCAGAGGCCTCACTGCCCCAAGAGCCCACTGCCCTCTTTGGCCTAAGTGCCAGTTATCTCGGCCCTCCCCTGCGAGCGGCGGCCACAGCAAGGAGCCAGCCCTGCAGCCCGGGCACCGGCAGCATCCCTGGACATCTCAGGGTCAGGCGCCGCCCCCTTGCACCTGAGGGGCAGGCAGACGCACCAAGTCCCCAGAGCCCGGGAGGACAGACTTCCTGGTGCTCACGTGTTTCACGGCGTGAGCCCCGACCTACGATGCTCACATCCAGAAAGGCAAAGCAGTCAGGACAGAGGCCGCCAGAACTACTTAGGGAATTTTGAGAGGAGTCCGTTTGTTTTACAAAGTAACTGCCTTCTCCGGTGGAGCTTCCAACCCAGGAATCATACCCAAGGCTCCCGCTCTGCAGCTGGATTCTGTACTGTCTGAGACTCTAGGGAAGCCCAATGTTCTGATTTAACTACTCCCAGGGCAGTTTTCCCTGTAAAGAAGGAAAGGGACTAGTGGTCCCGTGGTTAGGGCTTCATGCTCCCAACGCAGGGGCACAGCTTCGATCCCTGGTCAGAGGACTAAGACCCTGCACGCTGCACAGAGCAGCAAAAAGAAAAAGAAAAGAAAGAGAACAACCAACTCAAAAACCACCATCTTGAGAGTAACTATATCAGCGCTGAATTTTGGAAAACACTCCAACAGTAGCAGTCATTAATCGAATTAACGAAAAATTCAACTTCCTAACTTCTTGATCTCGAATGGAAGACTGGTAAACGCTACACCAGGAATACGTAATCTTAACAATTAAACACAGGACTTCATAAAATGAATCGACGTGGCAAAACAGACTGCTGGTAAATCTGCTCAGGGTTGTCCAATATCATGTAAACCACTCATGTAATTAAAAATTTTCCTGGAGCTACTTTAAAAAAAAGTAAAAATAAATAGAAAAAATTGACTCTAACAACGCATCTTTCTTTAATCCAATACAGCTAATACCATCACTGCAGCACATAGCCAAGAGAAAAAAGTACGTTCACATGCTTTACTCACACCAGGTCTTCAAAACCAGGATGCACTTTACACTCGCAGAACGCCTCAGCTTCGACTGGCATGCAGCTAGCGCCCAGTAGCCACACGGCTGGTGGCTGCCACCGTGGACGGGCAGAGCTAAATGGACGCTCTGCATGGGGTGTGACTCCAGGTCTTTTTTAAAAGACTCCTCGGGCCTTCCCTGGTGGCCCAGTGGCTAAGACTCCACACTTCCAACTAAGATCCCACCCAAAAAAAGAACTTCTGGAAACGTGTACACAATGGAATATTACTCAGCCATAATAAAGAATGAAATAACGCCATCTGCAGCAGCGTGGAAGGCCCTAGAGAGCGTCACACTGACCAGAGTTAAGGCAGAGAAAAACAAACACCACGTGCTGTCGTGCGTACATGGAACCTAAAAATGCTGACACAAGCGAACTTGCTTACAAAGCAGAAAGACTCACAGACAGAAAACAAACTTATGATTTCTGAAGGGGAGGAGCGGAGGAATAAACTGAGGCTTTGGGATTAGCAGGTGCACGCTGCGCCAGAAAAGGCAGACAGCCGGCAGGGACCTACTGCACCACAGAGGAGCTCTCCTCAATGTTCCGCGACACCGCCTATGGGAAAACCTGAGGCAAACACCCAGGCATGTCGCCCACTTTGCTGTGCCCCTCAAACTGGCACCAACATCGCCAGTCGACTATATTTCAGTTAAACCACAGCAGCAGTTTCTTAAATGAAGGCCTTCAGACGACTTAATTTCAAACACAGCTTGAAATGTTTTTTTCTCTTCACCAAGGGTGCTCTCAGATGTGATGGCGCACGGGGGCTTCCACCCCTCACGAGCACCTTGGGGCGACTGGTAATGGGGGCAGCTACCCGACCTCTCTAACCCTGAGGATCACTTCAGAGAAAACAGGCCTTTCCACCCCATTCTGGCCTCTCGTCTTCGCCTCCCTAGAAACACTATTCAGCTCACCATCACGTCTTCCACGCCCTCTCCTCAAACCCACCTTTCATTCCATTTCTGTCACTTTTCATCTTCCCAAACAGAGAACCAGGGGGCACATCACCCACTTTTATAGTTCGCCGAGTCACAGGACGTCTTCCTACAAAACGCCCGCTGCTCTCCTTCACTCTTTGGCTCCTCCAAGCCCCGGGTCACAGCCTCACGTGTGAACCGAGCTTAAAGCTGGCCCTCCCCCAGCCCCACACATGCGCCCCGCTCCGTCCTGCCGGCTCCCGTCCGGCCACCCTTTCTCAGAGGCTCTCATCAGGCACACGCCTCTGGCTGCAGGCGCTCTGGGCCTGGGACCTCTTCCTGCAGGGCTCCGCCTGCTCGTGCCGACCGCCTTCCGGGCCCTTCGTCCTCACACCGGTCCCCTGGCCCCTCCACTGATGCAGGTGATGCTGGGCCCTCTGCACCCTGGGTTGGCACTCACCCCGGCACTCAGCCCCTCAGTCGCAGTCCTGGTACCCCTCTGCACCCCGCTCACTGCAACCACGCGGCCTCTGCACCTGCACCCCTGGGGGAAGGCCGACCATCTGTCTGTCTGCTCCTGAGCACCGTCCATCCCTGCCTCCTCAGGGCCCTCCAGAGCTGGGCTGAACATTTGTGACAGTCACCTGAATTCTGCAGAGGTTACCAGGTAAATCCAAGAACTTCACTAAGGTGACTTCCGAACTCTTTTAAAAGAAGGAGGTGAACAGCTGCATTCAGGGGTGCCTGTTGGAGACTCTGGAAGCCAAGGTGGGGGACCCAAGGGGACAGAGGGGAAGGGGGGCCCTGTCCTCTCCAATGCTGGGCTCCGTGGGATCTGAAGCAGCTCAGACAGAGGGCCCCTGCCCAGAGGTCTGGACTCGGAGTCCGCAGACCCCGCGGGGTCCCGTCTCATGCTAGAACCGCTGCCCAAGAAACAACAGAGGCTGCTTCTATTTCCTAGTTTAATAAAAAGTCTGTGGCTCACTTCCGTGGGACGTGCACGGAGAAGTCTGAGCTGCTCTAACCCACAGGGAGGCACTCACTGAGCACCTGTCCTGGGACACACCCCAAGAAGGCAGCTCTGTCTCTGCGACGTCAGAAACGGTGCCAAGGAGCCGAAAACCGGGACACGGGCAGAAGCCAGAAAACAAAGGCAGGCTGAGGCAGATGTCTCTTTTGCCACTCACTAGAGAAAAGCACCTTTGACTAAATAACAGAAGCACAGCGTGGGGCTGCGGCTTCCCAGGTGGCTGAGGGGGAGAAGTGTCCACCCGCACTGCAGGAGACACAGCAGGTGTGAGTTCGACCCCTGTGAGGTCTCCCCAGGAGATGCAAGTCGGGGAGATCCCCTGGAGGAGGGCCTGGCAGCCCACTCCAGGGTTCTTGCCTGGAGAACCCCATGGCCGGAGGAGCCTGGGGGCTACAGCGCATATGGTCGCAGAGACTCGGACTCGACTAAAGCAAACTAACAGGACAGGTACAAAGCAGGATTGATGTTGGGTACGATTTCCCAGTTTTTGAACTCCAAGAACTAGGGGACCAGGAGGGTGATCCTGGGTTTAATATGTAAAGTTTATTCATTTAATGAATGGCCTGTGTTAATTATGCTTTTTATGTTTCTTTTTCCTGTCTTACAGAAATGTAAAACTTGTTACATAATCGAACCCATCAACCTCCCCCTTAGTTCATAGGCATGGAAGACCTGACCCCAGAGGGTAAATCACCTGGGACTTCCCTGGGGTCCCATGGTCAAGACTCCACACATCTGCTGCAGGGCCCGTGGGTTCAACCCCTGGTCAGGGAGCAAAGACTCCACAAGCTGTGGGTGTGGCCAAAAAAGAAAATTCTCTCCAGATCACACATCACTTAACACCTGGAAGCATATACTCTCAGAACTTGCAATGGAAGAGAGAGGTGAATATCACTAAGATAAATATGGAAGATGGTGAGTAACTGAAGCTCAAACGAATGCATCACACTGGTCCTCGAGAAGTTCAGAGAGCAATGGGACACAGGCAGAAGTGGTGTATATGTGAGAGTGTGTGCACATATGAGTGTGTGTGCACGTGTGTGCACGTATGTGTGCATGTGAGTGCGCACGTATGAGTGTGAGCGCACGTATGTGTATGTGCACATGTGAGTGTGTGCATGTCTGCATGCACGTGTGTGTGCATGTATGTGTGCACGTGTGAGTGTGCGTGCACGTGTGCATGTGTGAGTGCGTGTGCACGTGTTCACATGTGTGAGTGCACGTGTGAGTGTGCGCATGTGAGTGTGTGCACGTGTGTGTCCACGTATGAATGTGTGTGTGCAGGTATGGGTGTGTGTGTGCATGTGTGTGCACGTGTGTGTGTGCACGTGTGAGTGTGTGTGCACGTTAACTGGGAGAGGAAGTGGGTGAAGGATGAAGCCACCACGCAGAAGGGTTAGCAAGTCAGTAACAGCTGAGCAGTTTAGAAAAGGGAATAAAGAAACAAGTCTGGGAAGAAGGCGTGGGGCCAGCATGTAAGAGGCCTTAGTGAAACCAAGGTATTTTACAAGTTTTGTATTTTACACCAGTTTAATAGGTATTGACCCCTGCTTCGAAGTGGTGATTCAGACAGGAGGTAAAGGATACCTTCAAAGAAGAAACCTACACAAACCAGAGCAAACTGAGGTCCTGGTGTCCATCAGACGCCCCCACACAGAGCCCAGGGGTGCACACTTCACCCCAACGGAGCCTGATCTGTGCAGAAGGAACCCGAGCTGGCCACACGCTTACCTCCTTCTGCTTCTTAATGATGACAGAGAACTCCGTGTACGGGATCCGTGGATTCAGCTCACATCCCATTAAAGTGGCGCCTTCATAATCCTTGATGTAGCCAACATATTTGGTTTTAGGAATTTTAATTTCTTTGGAGAAACCCTGCAAAACCAATAACTTCATTTAAAAAGGCCCTGAGCATCAAGCACCCCGTCTGAGTGTGAACCACGTGCGAGGCCTGGCTTGGTGCCGGCAGAGGCCCAAGCTCCTTCCCAGCTATCCTGGAGGGTTAGCATGGACCTCCTCTAAGAAGCTCATCAAAAACCAAGCTGTGCAAATAGGAAGCAATCCAACATAAAATAATAATGATCCTAGTAAAACACAATATTAAAAACCCATTAACACAAATGGCTCTTAAGTAAAAATAAGAGCTAATTTAGCATTGAACTGCACGCTTTCTCCCAAAGTAGAGAGGGGGCCTCTAGGATGTTTGGGAAATCAACTAACAGTGAATCCTATTTTGAAAGGAAAATTTGTCCAAACATATAGCAAGAAGAACCTTGATACTGAAGAAATGAAACACTTAATAGGCAAAAAACTTCCAGACCATCACAAGTGTGGTGGTTTCAGGTTTGCAATTAATGCTTTGAAATATATTCATTTATATAATTTAAGCTATAATAATATAGTTATACAGAGAACACAGGCATATTATTTATAACAATTTTCCTTAAAGGTGTGCCGAGAGCCAGCATGGGAGATCCCACGACAAGGTCACGCGGAGAGACCTGGCGGGCAAGGCGAGTCGGGTCTCGAGGGGTCCTCTGCCTGAGCATCTACCCCGAAACCAAAATGTCTGTTTACTATCTGCTATACTATACTCTTCTGACATTACAGGGGGCTATCCCCCACCACCTTTCTCTGGAAAAAGTTAACTTAGAGCTCCAACTGGTCTCCTGCATATCAAAGGAGTGTCTCAGCTCAAATCCCTCTGATGGCTCTCTAACTTGCCTGACAGTTGGAGACTTTTACAACTTGTGATTGTTTACAGCCCCCCAACCATGAGAGGCATGAAGCTTAAAATATCTTAAAGATACAGAGCCTTTTAGAGCTAAGAACTAGTTTGGTGAAGGGTTTCATTGCTGAGTTAATGTTTGCTGCCAGGCCTCCATATTCTTTATCTTTTAGGCACCTGAAGGATATTAATCCATGTAATTGGGATATAAAAAAAGGAATATAGTAGTTTTGATGTTAACAACACTAGACTTTTGAGCTAATTTTCTCTGTTATAAATCACTGTATTCTTTCTTTGTTATAAATTGTTGTCTCCTTGCTATGTAAGAATGTAACTTTATTTAGTGCTTTCTGAGAGTGGCACCAGACTTTGGGAAGAACAACACTATTAAGGCAAATAAGTTTTCTGGTTTACAGACCCTTATCAGAAAAGGGCCATAAAATGTTAATTGGCCTCTTGGCCAGAAGATGATGTAAATCACCTAAGACTTGTGTATACAGCTAGGTATACAGAGAGAAAGCCTGGTCTCAATAAGAGTCAGGGCTGCTGATGCTGCATAATTTTGTATTATCCATTGATCTCTATGTACAACCAAACTTATAAAAAGCTTTCCTGAACAATAAAGGATGGACCAGTCACTGGAAAGACTGGTTTCCCCCATGTGGGCTTTTCTCTTTCTCTTCTTTTCTGGCTAAATTCTGATCTGGGGCATGGAGGCTCACCATGTCTACTTACTCGCCCTGGCTTCTAAGACCCACACGAGAGGGAGCCCAAGGCGGGGCACCCTCCGCTATTCAAGTGGGCGCCAGTGGCCTATGTAGATGGTGCAAACCTCTTGTCTTGAGGTTTTATTGGTTTTCCACATGAACCAAGGAATACAGCCTCTTTTCTCCACTAATTTTCCTACTATACTATTTCTTCCTAATCTCTCTTTATATTTCTAAACAAGTAAGTTTTTCCTCGCCAACTCCATCCACCCTTTGAATTCCCTGGATCCACCGGGGCTGGACTCTGGCAAAGGTATTACAAATTTTTGCAGAAAATTAGTTGGGACTTCAGTTTCCTGCCTCCTCTTTCAGTAAAAACTTATTTTCAAGCACTTATTGCCATAAGCCTCAGAGAGAACCACAGATGCAGACAGGTCACTGAAAACAGAATGGAGAGAGACATACACCACCACGTGTACAATAATAACCAGTGAGGGTTTTCTGTGTGACTCAGGGAACCCGAACTGGGGCTCCGGAACGCCCCAGGGCAGTGGGGAGGGGTGGGCGGTGGGAGGCAGGCAAGGAGGGAGGAGCCAGCGAGCCTGCGCTGATCCCCGCGATGCGGCGGCGGACAGCTCAGGGATGGGAAGCAGCCTTCCTTCATTAAAAATAAACCCGCTTGGGGGGCCAGGAAGCAAGGCTGAGGGCTTCCCTGCTGGCTCAGCGGTACAGAACCTGCCTCCCCATGCAGAAATACAGGTTTGCTCCCTGGTCCAGGAAGGTCCCACTGCGCCCACGATCCAGGACCCTGCGCTCCACAAACAGTGCAGATCCCCCAGAGCTGGGCCGCGGGCAAGGGCGCCGCTCGCGGCAGCTAAGAGAAGCCCACGCAGCGAGAGGCAGCACAGCCAGAGAGAAATTAGTGAAAGTTCCTAATCTTTTCCTAAAGAACATCCTGACTGAGTTACTGTCTCTGCAATGTAGTTACAGCCTGGGAAAGCTGGTGCTCAAGTCCCAGTGTTTAATGCCGCTGAGTCCCCTCTAGCGAGTTTCTCTAGAAAAGTTACCAATGCATCCCAAAGAAGGAGAACAAAGTAGAAAGGTTAATTATCTGACACTGGAGGGAAAGCGTTTCAGTCATATCTATAAGGACTTAAATTTTTCAAAGAGGTTAACAGATTTTATGAAATAAAATCTGTAAAATTCTGTACACTGAAAAAAAGCCGTAAGTAATGCTAAAACAGACAAGCAGGGGAGAAAGATCATAAAATGAAAGGTTACTACTCTCATATCCTTATATATGAGTTCGCATAAATCAGCAGAAAGAGAAATATTTAATAGAAAAAGAGGCAAAATACAATGAAGTGGCAATTGAAAAAAAGAAGAAATGCAAAGGGTCAATAAACAAGGAAAACAGGTCAAATCTCAAAATAACCAAATAAATGCAAACATGGGCAATTTGTTACCTAGGAAAGGGGGAAAAAATTGTGTTTTCAATCAACTCCTTTCCTGAGCGCCTCTACATACTGCTGACAAGAGCAGAAACTGTTACAGTATTTGTTATTATGTTACAGTCCATAAGGAAACATTAGCTATATCTGGAAACCCACACTCACACATGGACGCTTATTTACAAAAAATACACAAATGTTCCCTAAATGCGGGACTGCTTTGAGAAATTAATTTCCATTTCTACAACAATTCAGAGAACCATCAAAAATCATAATTTAAAAATCAGACTATATTAAATAAGCCAAATAATTAAACTGTATATAGTATGAGCCAATTTTCTGTTTATATACATACACACACACACACAGAGAAAAAAACATCAGAAGGGTATATCTGTCAAAACATTACAGTAAACTTCTCTGGGTGCTGGAATCATATGCAGTTTTTCTTTTTTTGGAGTTTTATTTCATTTTCCAAGTTCATTTTCCAGTTATTATATTTCTATAATAACTATACAATTCTTTTGTCATCAAAAAAGTAAACGGAAAATGTTTAGGAATCTAGAATTATAAACCACTATTAAAAAAACACGTAGCAGGGACTTCCCTGGTGGTCCACTGGTTCAGACACTGCAGGCGCTTCACACCTGGTCAGGGAAGGAGGGTCCCACACACCAAGCCACAGGGGCAAAGAACCAGAAGCATCGGAGAGCAGAGACGAAACTTCTGCAGCAAGAACGGGGGAGACCCGTTTTAGAATGTTAGGGTGCAACAGTGCACTCCACTCACAGATGACATCCCCTCATTCACTCAAACATTCATTTTGTACTGACGGTATGCTGGTCACACCCTCTAACCCAGGCTGAAGCTTACCTCTGGCTTAAGGCTTGCAAAATAAATGTCTTCTGCTTATAAGGAGAAGACACTGCTGGGGGGAGGACTTATTTGCATGAAAGCTACTTGCGTGCATATCAAGAAAAGGAAGGACAGAATGGGTTTGCGCAGCCAAAAAACCCACCTGCTTCTTGAAATATCCAATTGCATATTCATCTGCGTAGGTGAGGAAGTTCAGGATGTCGTGTTTTATGTGGTATTCCTTCAAGTGGTTCATCAGGTGTGTTCCATAGCCCTAGGGGCAAGTCAGTATGCAGACAAATATATTAGGTTCTGGACAAAAGAAAGTCCCACATTTTCACTAAGAAATACTGGCAACTTTAGGAGTATGTGTTACCAGTGTAATACCAACACCTTGAGTATTGGTATTGGATCTTGAGTTTCTGAACTTTGAAAGTGAGTCAAAAAATTCAAATCCTTGGATCAAGATACAATCATCACTTGAAAACACAAGTTTCTGGCTCTTAGAAAAGAATATACCAAAGCTACCAGCTGCTCACTCACACCTAGAGGTTACAGGCTGAATATTAATAAAGAGGTGTCTGGAGTAAATACTGATCATGAATTTCTGCTTATGCTTCGAGTATTTGAGACCCTGAGATCAAAAGAGCAGTGTAAATGAGGAGGGCTAACATTTTCTGGAATATCAACTAATCCGAGTGCTTCCTACATACAACAAACTAGCAATCCTTCCAAAGAACTGCATCATCACACACAAAGGATCTTCAGCGGGGGCTTTTCAGACCTTTCCCAGCAAAGTCTGCAGAGCCCCGAAGCTCTGAGTGAGCCAGAGGCGTTGTGAACCAACCAGGAACAGGGACAGAGAACAGGATGGTTGGGAGGCATCACTGACTTGATGGACATGAATCTGGCAGCTCTGGGAGGTGGTGAGGGACAGGGAAGCCTGGTGTGCGGCAGTCCATGGGGTCATGAAGAGCTGGACGAGACTTAGCAACTGAACAACGGCAGCGAAAGGAGCGAGTGATGTCGAATAACTCCAGGATTGAAATATGAAAAAAAAGTAAGCAAGTTTTTTGGTGATGGACAAAGCTTAAAGAAAATGTAGATTTAAAGGGATGGTCTGAGAATCTCATGGGAAAATGAAAGTGAACCCAGACATGAATGCCATTACATCAATATTTTAGAATTCAGCAACACATTTTCCTAAAGAACTCAAAGAGGCTCACAGGTGTGACGTCACGGGACTACAGCGCCACAGGGGAGAAGGGTCTCGGGAAGTCACCTGCTCCAGCCCTTCCCCGTGTGAAGCCAGGAGTCTTCTGCCATCCACCTCGGGGAGGTCAGCTGCTGGAAAACCCCCAGCTTAGAGTGCTCGCTGAGTCCTTGGCCAGTTCATCGTCAGCCACTGTTGGGGTTGGGAAGTTCTTTCTAATTTTCACCCGTGATCTGACCCCTTCTTCTTTCTGCCTATTGACCTTAGTTCTGCTCCTAGAGTAACAGTGATTCTTCCCTGCTCTTAACAACTCCCCAAGCCCTTCAAAATCACCCACGTCCATCCCTGCCTCCCAGGTCCCAGGTCCAGCCTCATCGAGGCTTCAGTCCTGCCTCGTATGCATGACTGGGAGACCCTATCTCAAGTTCCTCATACCTTTCGAGGCTTTCTCCTGTGTAAAAATACACTTCTAAAGCACAGATCCCAAGACCAAGCATAATACCCAGGGGATGATCTGTCCCGTGTGTAGGAAGAGTACACAACTGTCTCCCTATTCTGGAAATTATTCTTCCATTGGAATTAACCATAGACATGGTAGCTTTTCCCAAAGATACCACAATACTGACACACTGCAAGTCTGAATATAACTCAGATTAAAGGATGAAGGAAATCTCTCTTAAGGAGAAGAGAGTAACATGGGGAAAATAAACATACCAAACTCATAATTTCAGTATACAACTAGCTGTTCAATATGGCAGCAACTCGCCAGGTGTAGCTACTGAGCAATGGAAATGACAAATCCAAATTGAGGTGTGCAAGTATAAAATATACACCACTAAAAAACCTCTCACTAACAAAGTGTATTAGACATTGAAATGGCAGTATTCTGGACAGATTCAGTTAAACAGAAAATGTCTACAAAGCAGAAGAAGAGCCACAGAGAGAGAACAAACGTGCGGACAGCACCGGTGGGGAAGGGCGACGGACGGACCGGGAGATGGGGAGAGGGATTCCTGCTTTATACGAAAACGCACAAAAAGCCTCTTGAAGAAAGTGAAAGAGGCGAGTGAAAAAGTTGACTTAAAGCTCAAGATTCAGAAAACGAAGATCACGGCATCTGGTCCCATCACTTCATGGGAAATAGATGGGGAAACAGTGGAAACAGTGTCAAACTTTATTTTTCTGGGCTCCAAAATCACTGCAGATGGTGACTGCAGCCATGAAATTAAAAGACGCTTACTCCTTGGAAGAAAAGTAATGACCAACCTAGACAGCATATTCAAAAGCAGAGGCATTACTTTGCCAACAAAGGTCCGTCTAGTCAAGGCTATAGTTTTTCCTGTGGTCATGTATGGATGTGAGAGTTGGACTGTGAAGAAAGCTGAGCGCCGAAGAATTGATGCTTTTGAACTGTGGTGTTGGAGAAGACTCTTGAGAGTCCCTTGGACTGCAAGGAGATCCAACCAGTCCATTCTGAAGGAGATCAGCCCTGGGATTTCTTTGGAAGGAATGATGCTAAAGCTGAAGCTCCAGTACTTTGGCCACCTCATGCGAAGAGTTGACTCATTGGAAAAGACTCTGATGCTGGGAGGGATTGGGGGCAGGAGGAGAAGGGGACAACAGAGGATGAGATAGCTGGATGGCATCACTGACTCGATGGACATGAGTCTGAGTGAACTCCGGGAGTTGGTGATGGACAGGGAGGCCTGGCGTGCTGCGATTCATGGGGTTGCAAATAGTTGGACGCGACTGAACTGATCTGAACTGAAGGACACCGGGGGGGAAGGGCGATGGGATGGACCGGGAGATGGGGGGTGGGATTTCTTCTTTATATGAAAACGTATTTGTACGTGACCTACAACATTAAACATTATTTTTAAAGAAAAGGGGGGGGGAGTACTGGAGAAAAGGGAAGGGTTTGCTACTGCGTGTGCACAGGAACAGCAATGTCTAGGGATGAGTAAGCAACGAGTCCTCTGATGAAACCTAGACGCGCCTAATGGAAGAGAGATGGGCTTTGCTGTATACACCAGCTTATAAAGAGCTAACAGAACTACTAGAACCCCATGGGCTCCTCTGTGCCTGGGATTCTCCGGGCAGGCATGCTGGAGTGGGCTCATGGGCTTCTCCAGGTCTTCTCTCTCCAGGGATCAAACTCGGGTCTCCTGTGCCTCCTGTGTTGCAGGCCGATTCTTTAACTCTGAACCTCCAGGGGGTTCCTCTTTGTCGTGTTTCCAGCATGTAAATCAATTCCAGGTACCTGGTATATACTCAGTAACTATCAGATGATAGTTCCCCTGCGAACTTCTAGAACCAATATTCTGCACTTTTTCATCTTACTATATCACTGACATTGTTAATAATGGATTTATCAGAGGATGAGACGGTTGGATGGCATCACCAACTCAATGGACATGAGTTTGGGTAAACCCCAGGAGTTGGTGATGGACAGGAAGGCCTGGAGTGCCGCAGTCCGTGGGGCTACAGAGAGTTGGACATGACTGAGCGACTGAAGTGAACTGAACAGAACTATACATTTTCTCCCCTTCATCCACAATCCAAGAATTTTCCTCAAAAGAACAGTAACGGTTCTGTTGTTAGTAGCCTCTCAAACTCTGCATGAGAAAGTCTTTATCGCTGGCCACTGACCCGCTGCCTCTCCAAAGAATTTCCAGATCCGAGTTGCTTGCGAATAGGGGCTATCATCCTCTTGAGTCCTGTGTGCCTAGTACTGTGACCAGCAGCAGCAGAAGCAGCAACCCCTGCCTGGTGAACGCGGCAGTGAGAGAGCTGAGCCCCCACGTGCAGAAACACTCGGACGCTCGCCCCAGCGCCGTCTCCCGTCTCTGCACGCCTTTATTCTCAGCAGTCCTGGGCCTCCCCTAAAGCTCAGTTGGTGAAGAATCTGCCTCAGTGCAGGAGAACCCAGTTCGATTCCTGGGTCGGGAAGATCAGCTGGAGAAGGGACAGGCTACCCGCTCCAGTATTCTTGGTTTTCCCTCGTGGCTCAGCTGGTAAAGAATCCTCCTGCAGTGTAGGGAACCTGGGTTCAATCCCTGGGTTGAGAAGATCCCCTGGAGAAGGGAAAGGCTACCGTCTCCAGGTTTCTGGCCTGCAGAATTCCACTGACTGTATAGTCCATGGGGTTGCAGAGTCAGACACGACTGAGCAACTTTCACTTCACTTCACCAGTCACCAAAAGGGTTCCTTTCCAAATCCACCTGGCAACTTCAGTGTTTCTTCAAATACTTATTACGGTTAAGTAAGTACTGGCCCTGTAACTTTAAAGTTGCACATAATGTCAAAACCAAATAGTTAGATAATCTATTTTAAAACCAGGTTAGGAGCTTTAAGTAAATTCTCAAATGTTATCTTGTATGTGTTCTGAGCAAGATAAATTCACACAAAAATCTTATTTGAAGCATTACAGGAATGTATATATAAGCTTAAGTCTCCAAAATGAGTGGATGTAAATTTTAAAGTATCACTTAGCCCAGATTTTTATGCCTCAAATCAAAACTGAAGCCCCCGCCTGCCACCTTGCTGCTCACAAGCAAGTGCTGGAAGCACTGGCTTCCACCAGACTCATCCGCCCCATTTAGCTTCTGAAGACTGATCTTCACTCACTAAGACTACTTTCAAGACTTCCCTGGTGGCTCAGACGGTGAAGCGTCTCGCTTACGATGCGGGAGACCTGGGTTTGATCCCTGCGTCGGGAAGATCCTCTGGAGAAGGAAATGGCAACCCACTGCAGTACTCTTGCCTGGAAAATCCCATGGACGGAGAAGCATAGTGGGCTACAGTCCATGGGGTCGCAAAGAGTCGGACACGACTTAAGCCACTTCACTTCACTTTCAAGTCACTTACACAAAATGGCTTTTCTTTTCATTTTTCCTGCTCAGTTTGAGATATTTGGCCACCTTCCTTCAAGTCTTTAGAAAATTACATGGTTTGGGGGAAAAAAGCACACATTGCCCTTCCGGGAAGTAGTAAGACAAAGCGTCCAACTCACATTAAACACTTTCAGTTTCCCTCCGGGGCCTACAAGTGCCCAAGGCAGCCTCAGCACCTTCCCAAGCGAGTTGCTTGCTGTAGCTTTCTGTGCAAACAAATGTTATGCAACCTTCCGAAATCATAAACCAGGGGCATATTTTCAAGTTCCTCTCCCTATGAAAAGCCAACCAAATTTCCTTTTTAAGCGAGTTCCTAAACTCTGGAGCCCTGGAGTTCTCTCAGTGTGGCTACGGAGAAATGGACCTGTGACAAGCACAGCGACAGTGCCGTCTGAAGACACACCGCCAGCGCCTGGACGCAGGGGCAGAGGCCGGCCTCATGCAGACACGCACCCTCACCTTCCCCAGCCAGGAGCATGACTGTGACGCTGCCGCATCTTGCGTGCCCTCGGATGCTTCGCATTGTGAGTCAATGTCAAAAGCCCCATTGTGCTTTCTGCGAGGAGACCACAGCTGCTGTGACCGACACGGTGACAGCGACACAGAGGAGAGCTGTTGGTGAGTCCTAAAGCGCCCTCAGCGCTGGCTGCGCCCCAGGCCAAGCACGCGTCCTTCTAGAGCCCGTCCGTCTTCGGTTTTCGTATCTGGCATTGCTTCACGGTAACTGAAGAAGGCAACAGTGTCCTTAGGCCCCACTGTCCAAGCCCAGAGAGCCCTAGTCCACAGCGAGACAGGTGCAGTGGGAAACACGCTGGGTTTCAGAGACCCAGTACGAATCAAAGGTGTGAACGGCCTCCGCGACTCCTGGACACCGAGTGCACTGTGACGACGGCACCCTGGACTCACCGAGTGAGACGAGTGCGTGTTTCAGAGCGATTTCTGCGTGTCTTCAGCGTGGCGAACAGAAAGTGCAAGCACACACGTGTGGCTGGCGTGGGCACACCGTGTTACAGACCACGGGGCAGCGCTGCCTCAGACTCCAGTGATGCATCTCCGCGGCTACTGAACCCTGACCTGCTTATCTTTCCACCAACCACCATGTTTTGCCTGACTTTAGGACTCCCCAAGCACCAAGTGAATAACATTCTGAAGACACGTTTCTGGTCCCACTTTCATAAAAGCAACTGAGTAGGACACAGCATCATCTCAATCTTCCTGCCGACGAGGAGTCTGGTTACTCCAGGGAGATGGCAAAGCCACGCACACTGCCAGCGCAACTGGCCGGTTCCTGGGGAGGGACATGTGCCAGGGACAGCTGGGAAGGCGACTCAAGAGCCACACACACTCACAGGCCAGATCTCACACTCACTCACACAGGGCAGACTCTCACACTCCCAGAGATCAGAATCACACACACTCACACAGGGCAGAGTCACACACACAGTCACAGGTCAGATCTCACAGTCACACAGGGCAGACTCTCACACTCCCAGAGATCAGAATCACACACACTCACAGATCAGAGTCACACACACTCACAGGTCAGCTCTGACACTCACTCACACAGGGCAGACTCTCACACTCCCAGAGACCAGAATCACACACACTCACAGGTCAGATCTCACACTCACACAGGGCAGAGTCACACACTCACAGGTCAGACCTCATATTCACACAGGTCAGAATCACACACACTCACAGATCAGAGTCACACACACTCACAGGTCAGATCTCACACTCTCACAGGGCAGAGTCACACACTCACAGGTCAGACTTCACACTCACACAGATCAGAATCACACACACTCACAGACCCATCTCTCACACTCACATAGGTCCATCATACACTCACACAGATCAGTCTCACACTCACACAGGGCAGACCTCACACTCACACAGGGCAGAGTCACACACTCCCAGGTCAGATCTCACACTCACACAGATCAGAATCACACACATTCACAGATCAGACCTCACACTCACACAGGGCAGTCACACACACTCACAGATCAGAATCACACACACTCAAGATCCGTCTCACACTCACACAGGTCCATCTCTCACACACAGATCTGTCACGCACACTCAGATCAGTTTCTCACATACACACTGGGCAGAGTCACACACACTCACAGATCAGAATCATACACACTCAAGATTCGTCTCTCACACTCACACAGGTCCATCTCTCACACACAGATCTGTCATGCACACTCAGATCAGTTTCTCACATACACACTGGGCAGAGTCACACACACTCACAGATCCACCTCTCACACACAGGTCAGAGTCACACACACTCACACAGATCCGTCTCTCACTCACACAGATCCGTCTCACACACTCACACAGTCTCACACACACTCAGATCCGTCTCACACACACTCACAGATCCACCTCTCATAGTCACACAGGTCAGAGTCACACACACTCACACAGATCCGTCTCTCACACTCACAGATCAGCCTCACACACTCACAGATCAGTGTCTCACACTCACACAAATCAGTCTCTCACACAATCACACGGATCCGTTTCTCACACACTCACAGATCAGAATCAAACACACAGATCAGAATCACACACATACTCACACAGATCAGTCGCTCACACACCACACTCCCCAAAAGACCACGTTCCAAACCTTGCCTGGGCACTTCTGAAACTTAGTCATGCGTTTACTCAAGTTTTTTGTGAATTCCCCGACAGCACTTTAGGCCTTGCCCTCCCACTTCAGGCACAAGGTCATAAGGAGCCGTCGAGGTGTGAGCCACCTCAGTCCTCTCCCTGCCCTACACGGCACCCCACCCCTTCCGGTGGTGCCTCGTGACCAGGTGTGCGTGGACGCGCCTACACACGGAAATCACCAACGCCACCGAGGGTGTCTTCAGACACCTCTTCACATGCCACAGACTAAACCTGAGCTGCTCCCGGTGCGGCCTGGCGTCCCAGCCCCAGCCCCGAGGTCCAACAGAGCCCAGCAGAGAATGACTGTGGGTACGTGGAAGCGTGTACACACACAGACACACACACACACACACTCGCAATGAGAGGATGCGCCTCGGAGCCCAAGACTCTCTGGACGTGGACACCCCGCCACGCTCTGCGGCTTCTGTGAAAGGCGCCACAGCCCGCGTTTCTTCTGAGGCCCTGGGGGAGCCTTACCTTGACTTGCTCGTTAGAGGTCACAGCGCAGAAAACAATCTCCGTGAAGCCCTGGGACGGGAACATCCGGAAGCAGATGCCGCCAATGACACGGCCGTCTTTGATCAANCGCCACGCTCTGCGGCTTCTGTGAAAGGCGCCACAGCCCGCGTTTCTTCTGAGGCCCTGGGGGAGCCTTACCTTGACTTGCTCGTTAGAGGTCACAGCGCAGAAAACAATCTCCGTGAAGCCCTGGGACGGGAACATCCGGAAGCAGATGCCGCCAATGACACGGCCGTCTTTGATCAAAGCAAGGGTCTTGTGTTTCCTGGAGGAAGAGGACTGTGTCACTGTCTTGCCTCCTGTTTAGGGTGTTCCTCACTAACAAGTCAGGAAAACTGGAAGGGAGGGGGTTCTTTCTTGACTTTTCTGTGGAAACTGCCTCTGTCTGGCCACCATCTCACTAGAACATTCTCTAAGTGGATGTCTTAGAGCAAGCCTGCCTCCCGAGATGTCCCCAGAGTGTGCATGAGGACAAGCGCCAGCCACCTGATGGGTCTGAGCCCCCAGACGAAGAACAGAGCCCGTGGACAGGCGCTGACAGGTGCTGAAACAGGGTCATGTCCGATGCCCGCGAGCCCAGGGGGAGCAAAAGCCAGGGACGTGGGCACACGTTTCTGAAGAGTTCACTCTCACTCAGAAATACCACAGAAGCTATAAGGAAACGGAAACAATCCACCTGCACGATTTGCTAAAACCTGCCTTCCAGAATCCCATCAGGCCATCTGCCTAAAATGCCACTCTGAACAGTCACGGGCATGGGTCACAGTCCACACAGGCGACTGGGCTCTAGATGTTAAAATGCATTCAATTACTGAAGCTTCCTTTCCTGTCTTTTCCCTTTTTTTAATGCAGTGGATGATCAAAGTTAACCTAACGCCACAGTAATCTTGCCAGGACTCAGGCAAGAATTGAACCTACTTAAGATGCCAAAATCAGAATATCTGACTATGAGAAAACTGGGACATCCTCTTAATGTTTATATATCCCTTCACTGATGCAATGAATGAAGCACAGGACGGTCACCGGCAGCTTGAAATATAAAGCCTCATTAGCAAAAAGCTGATCAGCTGCTGGAAAACTCATCCGAATGCCTGCGGCCGCGGCCACAGTAGTGACGTCACTCTGCCCGCGCAGCTGACGAGAGGCAGCAGGACCTGGTGGGTGACTGTGACTGACTCTCACTACCCGAGCAGTTCCTCTCTCCTTTACAAAGGAGAGTGGAGTCCCTGAGGGCCCAGTGAATACCTGACCTTTCAACACAGAGGCTGGGGTCACACCCCCATTTGATTCCTGACCAGGGAGCTGAGATGAAAAATCCAAAACATAAGACAGAAACAATATTGCAAAAAATTCAAAAGAGACTTTAAAAATGGTCCACATCAAAACAAGAACCTTCAAGGCTGGTTCATGCTGATGTTTGGTAGAAACTGACACTTTTTCTTTCCAATGTTTATTTTTTAGTTTGCTTTGCTTTACAATACTGTATTCGTTTTGCCATACATTGACATGGATCAGCCACGAGCCTATATGAGTTCCCAATCCCAACCCCCCCCACCCCCACCCCACACCATCTCCTTGGATCATCCCCATGCATCGAACCTAGATCCTTCAGTTAAAAATAAATAATTTAAGTAAAAAAAAATCTTAGAAAAAAAGAATCCCTTTTACACAACAAATCAGTAAAGTGGAAAGCAGAGCAAGGCACGACTCACGGGTCGAAGACGAGCCGGGTGATGTATTCCTTGGGCATACGCGGCAGCTGGTGCGAGAACACGTTCTGCAGCCCCACCAGCCACATGAGCACCTTCTTGTTGGGCTTCTGGCTCAGGGAGTTGCCCACCACGTGGAACTCGATCACACCCCTGCGCTCCTCCAGCCTGGCCGCCTCGTCCCTGGCCGAGTGGGCCGACAGAAAGCTGGTCTGGGAGCAGGAGGCAGGAGGTTACACGGGGCCCCTCCCTAAGACGGAAGGAGCATTTCACGGCAGCCCCTCTCCTCCGTGCGCTAGCGAGATATGCATTTCCGGGATTCGGGGTCCCAACCAGTACACACAGGCCATGAAAAGACAGCTAGGCAGAGCGTTCTGCCAGACCAGAGCCTCCCACGTGTCCATGGAAACTTGGTACAAACCAGGAGTCACCAGACCTTCTCTGAAAGGCCAAATAGCTCGTGTTTGGATCTGCAAGTTCGGAGGCCTCTACGGCAGCTGAAGACACTGCAGTGGGGTGAACGCGGCCGGGACCACGCGGACTCCGCAGTGGGGTGAACGCGCGCAGCGGGGAGAACGCCGGGGGACAACGCTGACACCGCAGTGGGGAGAACGCGGCCGGGACAAAGCGCTGGGACCACGCAGACTCCGCGGAGGGGTGAACGCGCGCGGCGGGGAGGACGCGGAGGGAGCATGCGGACTTCGTGGCGGGGAGAACGCGGAGGGACCACGTGGAGGGACCACGTGGACACGTGTGGGCAGAGCAGAGCGCCGAGGACTTGATTTGATGGGGGCGGAGGCCTGCGTCTGTCCTGTGCGCCACAGCCAGCCAACCCCTGGTTTTGGGAATCGCGTCTGGCTGAGCACCCTTGGGATCCCAGAGCCCGAATTCTCCCTGCAGGCCCGCGAGGGGCAGTCACATCTACGCTACCAGCACCTCTTTCTCGGAGGAAGAGAGGCTTCTTTGCAAAAGAGTCATGCTGACCACTCTCAACCAAGCTGGCAGTACAACCTCCTACCAGCACCCTGCGCCCCACCCTATTTAACCCACGCAGTGGGGTGCAGGTCAGTGTTCAACAAACAGACCCCCGAGGCAGAAGGGCCAGCTGCTGGCACGTGCCCACTTCACTGGTCTATGGCTGATGCTGGAGGCCCACCTGCCACTGTGGTCAACACATTTAACGACCATCTCATAAAACTCCTGAAAATTTCACAGTTGCCTTGTGCAAGTTACCAGTACAAGGCAACTTCAGTTCAGTCGCTCAGTCGTGTCCGACTCCTTGCGACTTCAGGACACTACTAAATCCACCCAACAAATCCTGAAATGTGTGACAACATCCACACGTCACAGCTGAAACAATCTGAGCAAAACTACTCTGTGGAGTTATTAAATCCCCGGCAGACATTACACTGAGCGTCCCAAGGACTGGATGCCTAAAAGGAAACGGAGAGAACAACTTTACAAGGAGATCACTCTCTTAACGGCATTCCAATCCTGTGAACTACTCTCAACTGCACAAAATAAATCTCTAAGGAAACATGACAAATTAAACATGGATACCTTCACCCAGCAGAGCCATTCTAAAAAAAATTTTTACAGATGTTTCGAAAAATCATCTTATTTCTTCATTTCCTGGAAGCTGTCAAAAACGTCTAAAACTGCTCTGCCCCGGATATGACACAAGATGACAGCAGTCCTTTTGCCCCAAAGGCTTCAGCTGAATCTAATCACGAGTAAACAGACACACACACAGGGCCCTCGTGCCAAAGCAGGGCTCTGCGACAATGGTGCTGCCACAAAAGGCCAAAGGAGGCTGGGAAGCTGCTCGAGAATAAACTAGACAGATCAAAGAGGTCAAGAGGTCAGAGTCAGATGCAGTGTGTGACCCGACTGACCCTCCAACGACAGGAACAGACACTACAAACAAGAGAATTAGGTTATATGGGGAATCTGGAACGGGCTGCACATTAGGCCAAGAGTAGCGTCACTGACTCAATGGGCCTGAGTCCGAGTGAACTCGGGGAGCTGGTGATGGACAGGGAGGCCTGGCATGCTGCGATTCATGGAGTCGCAGAGAGTCGGACACGACTGAGCGACTGAACCGAACTGAGTATAACTCTAAGCAAACTTTTCGACAAAGGGCCAGGTGACAAGTATCGTAGGCTTCATGGACACACTTCAATAAAACTTTATTTCTAAAACCAGCAAGTGGACTGGATTTGGAACCCAGGCTGTAGACTGCCTGTCCACACAGTAGATAATATTGTAATCCAGCTAAATTTTCCTACACTGTGGGAATGCAAATGAATAGTCTCAGTCTTCAGAGACACATGCAGAAAACAGTCAGGGGTGAAGTGTTACAACATCTGTATCTAACTCTGAAACGGCTCCACGTGGTTACAGGAGAGGGAGACAGGGACAGTGAGCGTGGCGAGCAAGCCGCTTGTGAGCCTAAATAGAGCCTCTGGGTCTTTACCACGGAATGTTTGCAACATTCATGAGGGTTTAAATTTTTCAAGATAAAAAGTTGAAGCAGGAGTAATGCCTTCAACAGTGGGGATTATGTTTCCCCACGATGCAGCCGTCATCAGCGGAATTAACCTCCCATCAGCCGGCCTGCCTCTCAACCCTGAGCATCAGACAACATGCAAACAGGGCACACAGCTCCCCCAGCGACTCCACCCCATCCCCAACGGTGCGAGCGGCTGCAGAGCGGACGGGCTCCACCCACGGGCGGCTCGCGCCCCCTGCTGACCTCTGGCCCAAGCATCGCAGCGGGGTCTGCGATGGTGGACATGACCTCGTGGATTAACTCCAGTGGNCACAGCTCCCCCAGCGACTCCACCCCATCCCCAACGGTGCGAGCGGCTGCAGAGCGGACGGGCTCCACCCACGGGCGGCTCGCGCCCCCTGCTGACCTCTGGCCCAAGCATCGCAGCGGGGTCTGCGATGGTGGACATGACCTCGTGGATTAACTCCAGTGGGATGTCGCCCATGGCCCGGGGCTTCTTGGTCTCCTCCAAAACATGACAGTCGCTCATTTTCCTCTTTTCTCCTTGACCAAAACAAAAGGGCAAACGATGGGTTATTTCAGACACAAAGCACATGCCAACTAGTCCAACTGATTTTCTAATATCACTAAAAGGTGTGGACATCAACCCTCCCTGTACCAGGGAGAAGCGGCGTGGCAGAAGGCGGGAAAGAGGTGGTAACTCTTTTCGCAGTAACTGCCCAACATTCTTTTTTTTTCTACTTTATTTATTTATTGGCTGGGCAGCATGTGGGATTTCCTTGAGCAGGGAGTGAATCTCTGTGCCCTGCACTGGGACACAAAGTCTTAACCGCTGGCCCACCAGGGAGTCCCCCAAGTGCCCACCATTCTGAAGAGCATTCGCTCTCTATACTAAGTTTTTCAACTTGACATGTGAGCTGTTAAGGAGTGAGGCTAATTATCACTGGTTGTTAATCTCCATGTTGGAGATTAATTGTCCCTTTGTGGTCAGAAGAATATGGTCCTTATGATGACAAGGGCCAAAACTGCTTGAAACTTGAGTTATGACCTAAAACTTGACCAACTGTTTGTAAACTAAGCACCTTCTTGAGAGAATGTGTATTTCCCGATTTTCAGAGCTCTCTATGTGTTGATCGTGTTTGTGGGGCTTCTGTCCTTTCTGATAGTGGTTTGTTTGATCTATGAATTAATCAGAGATGTTTCTTCAAGTGTTCAATTTCTGGTTGATTTGATCACTTCTCCTTGTAGTCCTGTTAAGTCTTTCTTTCACATGTTTGCGTGGACGTATGTATGTATACATCTGTGAATGTATGTTATACATGTGTGTGTCTACATATACTGGAAATACACTCATGAACTGTTTCACTTTGCTGGTGAATTTAATTTTTGTCATTACAAACTGACTCTCATGATCTCTCATAATCCTTTTTTGCCTTAAAATGATGCCTCACAAAGTGAGCAGGGCCCCTGGCCTTGGAAGTGGGTACATTCATTCCCAGGATGTCACATGTATCACAAGGTGGAAGAGGCCAGACAAGAGCAGGGAGAGCGCTCCCCCTGTACTCCTTAGTCCATGGCCGCTTTCTGTCCTGCTCTCACGATGTTTGGTCTTTTTCCTTCCGTTCCGTCATAATTTATCTATTTTTACAATTAAACCTTGAAATGCTCAAGTCTCACTGACTCCGCAGGCGTGAATCCCGGTAAGCGGCTCCGTGCGGCATCGGATCCACCTTGAGCCGCGCAGCAGCAGAGCAGCGCCGAGCGTCTTGTCCGACGAGAGGCTTTTCTGAATAGGGGGCCACTCACTGAAACAGCCTTTGTTGAGTTCATGTTTCTATAACTTTTTAGTTGTTGTTATTGGAGGTAAGTGAGAATATTTTCCTTCATTTGACCAACTCTTCAAATCCCGCAATTCCACAAGAGCGATGGTGTGAACTATTTATTTTGGAGCTGAGATTTATGCCCAACGTGCTCCAACCTTGATAGCTTGCTGAGTGCTCCAATAAGAAAACACCCTGGGCTACAGCCGAGTTCAGCGGCAGAGTTTCTAGAATGATCGGTAGCATCCCCCTTGCAAGTGGCCCCAGTGCTGCCCGCTTAGTCCTTCACAGAAAACCCTGTTCTCTCCCCATTTCACGACACTTCTCAGTGTCAAACTTTGCTCGTGCCAAGATGTGTCTGATGTCACGGCTGTGGACACAAATGCAGCCTTGGGAACATTCTATAACTGCGAAATACCTCTCACATTAAGAGATTTTTTTGTCCACGTGGCAGATTACATTCATGGCCAAATTCTTTCCCCTCCTGTCTCCAGCTTCTGCCATGTGACTCTGCGGCTCTTCCTACAAAAGGTGTCAAGGCCATCTCCCCACCCCTTGACTCCGAGTCTGACCACGTGATTCGTTTCCGATGACAAAATAAGGCAGCATCATGGTGTACCAGCTACAAGCTTAAGCTGCGGGAAACTGCATTTCCTCCTGCTCTCTGGCACTTCTGCCATCATCATAAGGACGCTTTCTGCCCCAAGGAAAGGAAACGACACCCAGTGGTCCTCAAAGGAGGACAAGAATTATGTGAGCACAGCCTGCTGGAGACGAGCCTTATCAGCCACCTCCTAGGCAGCACACAGAATGAGTGAGCTGTGACGATAAAGGATCACAGTCTGAGACTCTGCATTTCGAGTCGGTTTGTTACACAGCAATAACTAACCAATGCAGCTCAGAGGAGTTCCAGCCATTAAGACCCTTGACACGCACAGCCCTGACTTAAGGCTTTCTGGCACTCCTCGGATAACGGAGCTTCTAAGGAATCACAGCCCGCGCTGGTGCCCTCCGAGCTTACCTGGGTTTGCCTCAAGCCCGGACGCGCCCCGACAGGATGGGCTGGTGCTCCCTCCATTCTGCTGCTCAAGGGAAGCTGAGCTCGAATTGTAGGAAACTGTCCCGGCCACGGGAGGTGGACTGATAACTGCCCCAGGAGAAGGAAGAGAAGGCATTAAATGCCGTCTTTCTTGGGTAGTAATGAACCAAGTGTACGCGAGGCCATTCCATTCCTGCCCAGCACCCCGAAGAAGTCATCTCTAAGACAAGCTATGGGGCCAGTGTGAGTGTGATGATGAAGACAAGGGTAGTTACAACCCACTGGATAAAATAAAGACATATGAGTCCAAAGTGGTAAAATAAGAAATGAACAGATAAGATAATGGAGAGAAGGTAAAACTCTCCTTACAGGAGCTTGGGAAGAAATAAGGAAGCAATGATGAAAGCTGGGGAGAGGGGGCAGTCAGGGAACAGCCAGCACACAATGGCTGATTCAGGGAAGAATCATCTGTACCCGCGAATCTTGTGACTGTAATTCTGGTAAAGACAGAATAGCTTCAAAGTGAAAAGTGAAAGTGAAGTCGCTCAGTCGTGTCCCACTCTGCGGCCCCGTGGACGGTAACCTACCAGGCTCCACAGTCCATGGGATTTTCTAGGCAAGAATACTGGAGTGGGCTGCCATTTCCTTCTCCAGGGGATCTTCCCAACCCAGGGATCAAACCCAGGTGTCTTGCACTGCAGGCAGATGCTTTACCCTCTTGAGCCATCAGGGAAGCGCCAAAGTGAAGTTAAGTGAAAGTCACTCAGTCGTGTCCAACTCTTTGTGACCCCATGGACTGTATAGTCCAGGCCAGAACACTGGAGTGGGCTGCCTTTCCCTTCTCCAGGGGATCTTCCCAACCCAGGGATCGAACCCGGGTCTCCCACATTGCAGGCAGATTCTTTACCAGCTGAGCCACAAGGAAAGCCCAAAGTATCTCCCCACAAAAGTACCTTTTTTTTTTTAATTACCAGAGCAGAAAAGTTAACACTGCAGTGGAGAAATCTCAAAAACCCCACCTTAATCCAGTGACAAGCTTCACACCAGCGATAATGGGAGAGGCCAACGTGACATGCCTCCTGGTGTGACACAGAGTGGCTGTGAACTGTGTGGCCGATAAGAGGCGAGATGGAAAACAGCACCAACAGCATCCAGATTAAGGAATAATACTGCATCAAGGTTGAGATTCCTCACTGTGGTAACTCTGCTGGGGTTAAATACGAAAACACTCTTGCTCTTAGGAGATCCCCACTGAAGTCAGCAAAGGGGCGTGACCTTTGTAACCATCAGACCATTCAGAAGACAGGCACACACACACAGGTCAGTACATGGGGAGAGAGAGAGAGAGAGAGAGAGAGAGAGAGGCAGGAGAATGCCGAAGCAACGTGCCAGTGCTAACAGCGGTGAGTCTGGAACAGCAAATACACAGCAAGGGGCTGCTTGGTGCTGGTCTGGTTGCTCTTCTGTAAGTTCAAGAGTGTCTCCAAACAGAACCATTTTGTTTTGTCTTAAAAAAAAAAGAAAAAGCCAAGGTAGGAAGTAGGACGTTGTTCGCCCATGTGCGGCTGACGGCAGCACGGACGTCAGTGACCGCGCACAGACCTCGTCTGATGGCACAGACGGAGGCCCCAGAGCAGCCGCCTTGGAGTCAGGGTGACCACAGAGGACGCCCCCAGCTAAGGCTGGTGAAAGCAGCAAGCGAGCTATGGAGACACGGGCACACGGCTCCTGACTGAGGAGCGGCTGGCATGTAAGGGTCGGGATGTTCTGACCAGCAATGTGTGCTAGCTCCGGTACAGAGTGAGGAGACTCCCTTAGACGTTTACATATGTCCGCTCTTTTTATGTTCTTTTCTCACACAGGCCATCACATTAAGTGTTAAAAATAAAAATAGCCATATATAGGCAAGACCCCCTCAGAGGCACACACATGAAGGAAGGAGAAGAGACTGAAGCGCCAGGCTGCAGGCCTTCCCTTCCAGCAAACAGGCCTCCCGGACTTCAAAGGACACCGGAGCGCTTCCACACAAAGAGGAAGCTCCGGTGACTCACGAGACATCTGAGAGCCTCGCCAAAGTTCAGAGCCATCATGACTGTCCTTTCTCACAGGCGCCTGGATGCGCAGACATGCCAATTAAGGAGAAGATCACCCTTTTCTTTCCCGCCAGAGAACACACTGCAATTACAGCCTAGAACAGAAGTCAGCCGGCTCCCG
>SJYA01004918.1:0-15670 GCA_006410615.1 Neotragus moschatus
TGGCTGGATGAAGCGCAAGCTGGAATCAAGATTACTGGGAGAAATATCAATAACCTCAGATACGCAGATGATACCACCTTTATGGCAGAAAGAAAAGTTATGACCAACCTAGACAGCATTTTAAAAAGCAGAGACATTACCTTGCCAATGAAGGTCCATTGAGTCAGCTATGGTTTTTCAGTAGTTATGTATGGATGTGAGAGTTGGACTATTATGAAAGCTGAGCACCATGGGCGATGTGGTCGCCGCAGGGGCTGGCACCACCCCAGTGCCGGCTTCTCCCCACGTCTCCAGACAGCCAGCCCCCCAGCTGTATACATGTCCGAGAACCAGTGCATATGGTACACAGCTGAGCTGCCCAGGGGCAGCTGAGTGCCAGGCCTTCGTTTCCCTTCTGCCCAGCACTTAGGGGAACAGAAGGGCCCTTGTGCCGCCCATCAGGAGCCCTGGCTGAGCTCACCTGGAGTTGATGAGACAGGTGATGTCGGGAGAGACAGCCACTCAGCAGGTGACGTCAACGTGAGGTCGTCACCATCGTCCTGGCCGCTTCTTCATAGAGCCTGAATGATCTCCAGGCTGGAGGCAGACACTTTTTTCACATCTAATCTCACACATGGTCCCCAAGATGCTAAGACCAGCAGATTTGGTGGTGCCATTTTGTTCAGGAGGAAACAGGCATGGGGAGTTTGGGTGCCCAGTGGGAGTCACAGGCCAGTGATAGCTGGGCGTATACCAGACCTCAGCTTTGGTGCACCCTAAAGCCCAGGCATTTCCCCCTGCCTCCTCACACTGAGAGGGGCAGACAGGATAGCACGGGGACTCGGGCCAGCCGGCCTGATGCACATGGGATGGGGTTGGATGTGCCAGGGGAGGGCCTCGAATGCCAAGGGTGGCAGAGTTTGGCTCAGCCTGGTTTTTGCCTTTCCCTCACTCTCAGACTTATGCTTCCTTTTAGCAACTCATTCATCCACCCAGCAAGTATTATGGACTGCCTGCTGTGGTTATGGGGGACAGCCATGGGCAAACCAAAATCCCCTCCTTGGGACTTCCCTGGCAGTCCAGTGACTAAGACTTCACGCTCCCAAGGCAGGGGACCCAGGTTTGATCCCTGGTCAGGGAACTAGATCTCACATGCCGCGTCTAAAGACCCTGCCTGCTGCAACTAAACAGATCCTTCCTGCCTCAGTGAAGATCCCGTGTGCCAGAACTAACACCTGGTGCAGCCAAATATTAAAAAAAAAAAGCTGAGCACTGAAGTATTGATGCTTTTGAACTGTGATGTTGGAGAAGACTCTTGAGAGTCCCTTGGACTGCAAGGAGATCAAACCAGTTCATCCTAAAGGAAATCAGTCCTGAATGTTCATTGGAAAGACTGATGTTGAAACTGAAGCTCCATTACTTTGGCCACTTGATGCGAAGAGCTGACTCATTTGAAAAGACCCTGATGGGGAGAAAGATTGAGGGCAGGAGGAGAAGGGGACAACAGAGGATGAGATGGTTGGATGGCATCACCAACTCAATGGACATGAATTTGAGTCAACTCTGGGAGTTGGTGATGGACAGGGAGGCCTGGCGTGCTGCAGTCCATGGGGTTGCAAAGAGTTGGACATGACTGAGTGACTGAACTGAATTGAACTTTTTGTTGCTGTAATATACATATAAAATAAAATAAAGCTATTTTTATACTATTGATATTTGTTTCTGTTTAATTTTCTACTATAGAAAGTATAAAACATTTTCCTTATCAATAATGTGAAGATTATACAGAATCAGGGAGGGGAGTATAATGAACTCTCTTATACCAGTTGCCCAGCTTTAACAACTGTCAGCCCATGTCTGATCTTTTTCATCTGTGCTCCCAATTAGCTACCCTCTCACCCCCAGCGCCTGGATGTTTGGAAGAAAATATCTGGATACTGAGTTGAACAAAGGATCTTTTGTTAAAAAATTAAGAGACAGTAGAACATAATTGAATACCAATTTGATATTAAGGAAATATTTTTAAAACTTTTAGCTGTATAATATTGGAGAAAGAAATGGCAGCCCACTGCAGTGTTCTTGCCTGGTGAATCCCAGGGACGGGGGAGCCTGGTGGGCTGCTATCTGTGGGGTCGCACGGAGTCGGACACTACTGAAGCGACTCAGCAGCAGCAGCGGCGGCAGATGTGTAACAATACTGCAGTACACTTTAGAAGAGTCCTTCCCTTTTAGAGAGATACTCTGAAATACTTATGGATGAAAAAAATGTAATCTCCGAAATGGAGCATCTTTTTAAAATCCTTCCTCTCACAAATCATTTGAATAAACAACTCAGTGATTTCAGGGTCTAATTTCTTCACAACAAGTGAATGCTCTTCCAAAAGACCTTTCCATTCCCAGTCACTGAAGCCTAATCAGGGGCACAGGAAAAATCCACCAACTTCTAAATCAAAAGTTTCAAGTGGAAACCCACAAGGGAAATAGGGCTTGAACTTGGTTTTCTTCTTCCTCTCATAAGCCTGGGCTTTTCTCATATAGGCAGAACCACATCTTCCCAAGCATTCAGCATTGAACTCCTTGGCCTAAAAAGCCAGGATTTAATGATCTAGCACTCTGTGTTTTCCTGATTTTTTTGTCTTCATGATATTTAGCAGTCCTTACTACGGGGATATATCGTGTCCTTCATTTTTATCCTCTATCATTTTTTTCTTTCACTGTGCCCCTTCCCCACTCTTCCCCTCACTAGAACCTGCTACCCATTGCCCCCTGTCCTCATTCCAGTCCTCATTGCCTGTTGTTAGTTCATTTGTAGAAGAGAATAACATTTACCAAACACCTTATGCCAGACACTGATTGGGTAGGTAGATGCTCGTTTAATCTTCAGAATAGCCATGCATTCTGCATATCCCCGTTGTACAAAAAGTGTATCTTTGGTGCTGAGAGACCACAACTGCCCCCAAATCAGCAGTTAATTGTTAGCCATGATTTAAACTCTATTATAGTTTCTCCTACTCTAAACTCCATGAACTTCCAATTTTACCATGTTTTATTATTAATACTTTTTTTTTTTTTGCTACATTAGAGGTCATATTTTCTTAGTCATTCTATTCAAAATGTTTTTAAAATAAAATCACTTATGAAAATTAAAAGTGGCATTGCAGCTCTGACTTTAAAGAATTTTCTTTTTTAAAAAAATTTTTATTGTGTTTTGAGGTATACCCAATTAACAATGTTATGATAGTTTCAGGTGAACAGTGAAGGGATTCAGCAATGCATGTACATATATCCATTATCCCCCATTAATACTTTTTAATATTCCTACATATTGCTTAAGGTATTACTTTCTCAGTTGTGTCTGACTTTTTGCAGCCTCATGGACTATAGGCCACCAAGCTGCTCTGTCCATGGCATTCTCCAGGTAAGAATACTGGAGTGGGTTGCCATTCCCTTCTCCAGGGTTCTTCCTGACCCAGGGATCAAACCCGAGTCTCCCGAGTTGGCAGTCAGATTGTTTACTGCTTGAGCCACCAGGGAATTCCTTGTTTAATTTGTATCATTATAACCTGTTTTATAACTCAGGTCCACATATAGTTTGTTTACTCAGAATTCATTTCCTAAATTATGATAGATCATTGGGAGTCTCTCTGACTCAACTTTACATTGTTCTCTTTAAATATGTAATGACATGGCTAGGTAATCAACAAATATCCATTTCCAAAGGTCAGAAATAATACTGAAAAGTATAGTTTTAAGAAAAATTTCCTGTTGAATTGACGGGACAGTGAGTAAGGGAAATATACTGTATGAGCAAAGACATAGAATGTTTTTACAGATCTAATTTTACAAAGAAAGTCATGTCCTGGCAGCATTTTTTAATGGGGTTATAAATTTAGTAATATTTCAGTGGCAATAACAGGATGTTAAATATTACTCTTCATTCCTGAAATTTTAGGTTTTCTTAATGATAGTTGCCATTACTGAGAGCACCCAACCTTGAGAATGTATTTAACTTAGATTTTGAAGCAATACGTGCTATGACTTCAATTTCTGTGACCCAGAAATATTGACGTGCTAATTTTCTGAGTTAAAAACTTTCTTTTTTATGTTTTTGTCCTTGCTTAAATGGGCAAATGCTGGCTAAATGTCTTGGAGAATACAGTATTTTTATGAAATGACAAGAAGTATTGATTTACCTTGTTCTTCTTCCCTCAAGCAGAACAGCCATAAAGTATGTTCAATTTCTTCTCATTTCTGTCTGCAGATTACACCTACTTGTGGTGTAGCGGACAGGTGTAGATGTGATGGGAGCATATTGACAGTTACTAGAATTTGACTTTAAAGCTTTAGAGCTAAAAAGCATACTTGACAAATCCATCCACAGCGTTATTCACTTAATTGTTGTGGTGCTAAATCTTACTTGTTTGGTATAAAAATGAATGTGGGCCTAACATAGAAAATCCAGATAAGGACCATTCTTTTTGGACTGAAACTTCACATTTAACATGAAACCTGCTTTGGAACTATTTTGGTAAACTATTCCACGTGTAAATGTATCATTAAATTAAAAAAAAAAGTATCATCAAATGAAATCAATTTTTAAATCTGGTTAAAAAGGTCTGTACCAGATACTCATAACTTTTTTTTAAAGGATGAAGGTTCCCATTTAACTTAAATCGACTTGTGTGTAATTTTCAGGGCTTCCCCGATGACTCAGAGGGATGTAATTTTCAACCGTGCTAACTGTTGTTAGGTTAGTCACAGGTAAACGAATTCTTCTCGGACTGTAATTTCTCTTGAGGAATGACACATCTTAATTTTGAGTAACTTTGAGTGGGCCTCTAAGCTTACAGGTGCCCATCTGTTCATTTGCTTCCAGGAGCATTAGTGCTGGTGGGCAGGTTTCCAAACGGCTGCCGTAAAAGACTTGCATCCTGTATGCTTATTCTTTATACTTTTGATTCTGCTTCTGGAGCCTCTTGTTCTGCCACTTGGCATGATTATCACCCTCATCTCTGGCCTGTAGAGCGAGAGAAACAATCATGATTAAGCTCCCAATTGCAGCTATTGACAGAAATGCCTGCCAGGGCTCTGTATTTTCTCTTCTACATCTAAAACACAAGTTGCTCCAAAATTTATCCCTGGAAGTGCACAAGGTCAATAGACATCTTTTTTGTATATTCAGTAATTTTTATGTGTCATATTAAGAATTCATGTGCAAGTTGAATTAGCTGATTTATTCCTGATATTTACCTCCTGTTTGAATGATTGTTCAGTCACTACACACCGCCTCAAATGGCTCTTTTTAAAAGGCTGCAATTAAGTTTTTAGAGAGAGCACCAAAATTTTTGAGATCTGAATTGGAGGATTTGAATATTTGAGGAATCTGTGTTTATGTGGGGTTTCCCTGGTGGCTCAGACTATGAAGTATCTGCCTGCAATGCCAGAGACCTGGGTTCCATCCCTGGGTCAGAAAGCTCCCCTAGAGAAAGGAATGGCTACCTACTCCAGTATTTTTGCCTGGAGAATCCCATGGACAGAGGAGCGTGGCAAGCTCCAGTCCATAGGTTCTCAAAGATCAGACACAGCTGAGAGCCTGCCGCTTTCACTTTGGGGCTTCCCAGGTGGCAGTAGTGGTAAAGACTCTGCTTGTCACTGAAGGAGTCATGGGAGATGCGGGTTGGACCCCTGGGTCCGGAAGATCCCCTGGAAGAAGGGGATGGCAACCCACTCCAGTATTCTTGCCTGGAGAATCTCATGGACAAAGGAGCCTGCTGGGCTGTAGTCGATACAATCACAAAGAGTCAGACAAGACTGATGCGACTTAGCAGGCACGTGTTTTAAGTAATTGAAGCTTCTTAGAAGCAAAAAAAAAAAAAAAGGCTAGTTATTGGCATCTTGTATTTTGGTGACAGAGAAGTGAAGTCTGGATGGAGAATCTCCTTTTCCAGGTTGAGTGCCTTTGGTACTTTTAGGGCAGAGACCATCGTCAGAGGTGGTGATGGCTCCGCTGCTGTTCCCAGCACTTTCACTGGTCATGGACTGCTCTGCTGCACCTGTTCACTGTTGACCCAAGACCATGTTGAAAGAAAAACCTGAAGATAAACTGTCATTATGCTTTATTGCCCAAAGTAGGACTGACAAACTGCTTCTTAGATTCTTCAGTTCAGTTCAGTAGCTCAGTCGTGTCCGACTCTTTGCGACCTCATGAATCGCAGCACGCCAGGCCTCCCTGTCCATCACCAACTCCCGGAGTTCACTCAGACTCACACCCATCGAGTCAGTGATGCCATCCAGCCATCACATCCTCTGTCGTCCCCTTCTCCTCCTGCCCCCAACCCCTCCCAGCATCAGAGTCTTCTCCAATGAGTCAACTCTTTGCATGAGATGCCCAAAGTACTGGGGTTTCAGCTTTAACATCATTCCTTCCAAAGAAATCCCAGGGCTAATCTCCTTCAGAATGGACTAGTTGGATCTCCTTGCAGTCCAAGGGACTCTCAAGAGTCTTCTCCAACACCACAGTTCAAAAGCATCAATTATTTGGCATTCAGCTTTCTTCACAGTCCAACTCTCACATCCATACATGACCACTGGAAAAACCATAGCCTTGTCTAGATGAGCCTTTGTTGGCAAAGTAATGTCTCTGCTTTTCAGTATGCTATATAGGTTGGTCATAATTTTTCTTCCAAGGAGTAAGCATCTTTTGATTTCATGGCTGTAGTCTCCATCTGCAGTGATTTTGGAGCCCCCCAAAATAAAGTCTGACACTCCACTGTTTCCCCATCTATTTCCCATGAAGTGATGGGACCAGATGCCATGATCTTCGTTTTCTGAATGTTGAGCTTTAAGCCAACTTTTTCACTCTCCACTTTCACTTTCATCAAGAGGCTTTTTAGTTCCTTTTCACTTTCTGCCATTAGGGTGGTGTCATCTGTATATCTGAGGTTACTGATATTTCTCTGGGCAATCTTGATTCCAGCTTGTGCTTCTTCCAGCCCAGCGTTTCTCATGATGTACTCATGAAGCTGTGATTTCACTTAGAGACCCATATGTATTTATTGGTTCTTGATGTAAATTGCACTTCTTACTGTGTTTTGTGACTTTAAAAACTAAAAGCCACTGCTTTAGATGTACATGCTCTTTTCATTGATTTGACCAGTGTTTGGGTCCAGTCTTCCTGAACCTACCACTGACATTTGTCAATACAGTGGTTGTATATTCATTCTTCCTGGCTGTCAGTTCTCATTACTGTGATTTCTTTATAGGATTTTAAACTGTAGTTTTAGCTGGGACAAACAAAAAGAATAACTCAATGACTTTAATTTGCAAATGTTTTTTAGGTGTTTATGAAAAGATTCCTTGTTTATAATCTGATGCTTTTCACATGTAGAAAATAAATAATATGCTTAGAAAAATAAATAATAACTTACTTTCATCCTGGTGTAGTTCTTTTTGTTTTGAAAGAGGTCACTTGCACACATCCAAGGTAAATGATTGTAGTACTGCTATGGAAGTGTCCGTTTTTTAGAACATCATATCTTTCATGATCAAACTATTTATTGCAGCATGCAGGCATAAATTCGGTGACAAGTGGGACATCTGGTAGTTATTTTCTGTAATCATCGATGAGCAGAACTTAAAATTTGGAATTATCAATAAAGACAAACCCCAGGGTTTCGAATATCACTTCACCATACTTACTCTGACTTGGGGCATTTCCATTGGTTTAAAAACAAAAAACTAAAAACCCCAAGGATGAACATCTGATTCAACATGGTTAGAATCTTAAAGGAACTGGAGACTTTGAAGATGTCAGTTTCAAGTAAGGGAAGAAAGTGAGATGTAGTTATAGAATCAAAGTTTTCTCAGTTTGCCCTGTTATCTATCATATATTATTATCAGTAACTTTATGCATTTACAGATTGTCTGAAAGCCTTTTCTCTGTTAGTCACTGAAACTCTTGTGCCTAGTAACAGAGCAAGTGTTACTGACACAGTGATTTTGGTGGCGGATTTCTATTTATTTTGTAGGGGATAGATGTATCCTCCCCAAAGTTGATTCAGCCTTCCTAATGTAAAAACTATTCCTTTTCCATAATGATCCTGTCTCATGAAGTAAACGGACAGTGCCTTTAAACTAAGAGGCAGAGAGCTCAGTGTGAGACCGTGGGCTCTGAAGACAGACGGCTTGGGTGTAATAGCAGCTTCATTATTTGCTAGCTGGGTGTCTGGGCAAATTACGTTAGCATTCTGTGTCTGCTTGACTTTCCTATCCATGAAATGGAGGTAATAATAATTCCTACTCCATAGGATTGTCGTGAGCATTATAGATATATTAACACATGCAAAATGCTTAGAGAGGTATCTCATGCATAGTAAATCCTCAGTAAAATTTAGGTATTTTTAGCTAGAGCGAGGTTCCTTTTTACCATACACAGAAAGCATAAATTTTACTTGAAACTTAAGTTGTACTGGAGTACATTTTAGATAATACCAAATATATTTCCTGAAATACATCTTCAAGAATGTATAATAAATGCTCTGATTTAACCAACATGAATGTCTTCCATTCAGAGGGAGTAATACATCTGGTTGTGAGTTATCATATACTCAGAATTAAAGAGTTCTGATATATGCCATTGGTCTGGAATTGGTGACCACACTTCCATAGACACTTTGGCCTGACAGTATCTGGTTTTGATTTTCTGTTGTTTTTGAGATGCTTTTAAGAAGCAGGACAGTCAGTCATGGGCGCAGGCTTTACCTTGTTCTACTATCTTAAACTCTTTCCTGATTCTGCCTTTTAGACTCTGAGGTGGGACTGCTGTTCTATGAGATGAAGTTTATGGAGTGGTTTCCATTTTACCCTGGAGGCCTGAGCATACTGAGAAAGACTATAAAAGATAGTGTTCCTTTTCCGGGAGACTTGTTTCTTCTCAGTCATAAAGACATTGGGACCCTTCATGTATTTCCTTGATAAATAATGCCAGAACCCAGAAGTTCTTGTGTTATGATAGATGTCATAATCCTGCCTGAAAGGCTAGTTTGGACATACTAATTTAGTTAAGAGAACCATGTTTATACCCAGCAGCATTGACCATTTCAATATGGAATAAAGGGAAATGATTTTAAAAGAATTTCTGTGTTAATACAACTCTTAAAATTCTAAAAAATGCTCTGCTCTGACTTGGCCAGCTGGTCCCCTCTCCATCTGTGGACTCTACTGTGAGAAGAGTTGGTGGACTGCCAGATAAAAGGAGGGCGATTTAATCTCTCCACAGCTTCCCACCATGGCTTCCCATGATGGCACAGTGGTAAAGAATCTGCCTGCAATGCAGGAAACTCGGGTTCAATCCTTGGGTCAGGAAGAGCCCCTGGAGAAGGAAATGGCAACCTGCTCCAGGATTCTTGCCTGGAGAATTCCATGGACAGAGAAATGTGGCGGGTTACATTCCATGGGCTCGCAAAGAGTCGGCCGCGACTGAGCACATCAGCACGACACCAGAATAAACAGATGAAGAATGCAGAGTATTTTTAGTGGGGGAGGGGTGGGTGGAGAGGGGCTGTAGTAACTGAAGCTCTTTAACAGGTCTTAATTGTGCGTCGTGCATAGAGTCATAGAAGTCTCCTTGTTTGACTTGTGCGTTGAAGGCCCATTGCCGTTAACTTCTTTCAGTAAGAATGATGCCCTCTGAGTAATGCCCCTGTTGTGAACTAAGAAAGACCTATGAATTATTAATAACCTGCAGGGTTGCAGAGCCCTTGTAGGAATACAGCAGTGTGCTCTGTACAGCAGTTCTGCTCACCTGATCTTGACAAATTAGGAGCATCTAAAACATACTCCTGCTTGTTAATACAAGAAGTGGGGGAAAGGTGACTTGGAAATGCATCAATATTTAGCCCTTTTGTAGAATCTCAAAAGGATAATAGCAGATAGTGTTTCTTCATAAATAACTGTCTCTCCTATCTTGGTGCTTTAGTGTGGTAGGCTAATGCCTTTCTGTCAAGGCAAACTTTATGGTTCAATTTTCGGCTGTACTTCTTGTGAAACAACAAGGAAAAAAAAATAAAAACACAATTATAGAGATGCCTACTCCATAATCATTTATTCCTGTTTATAGAACTTGATTCTTTTCAAGTATATTTTCTGCTATGTGCTAAGCTGATAGGCAACAAGAGCAAATAAAACTCCTTACAGGAGTAGCAATTGTTTTATCAATAACCCAGCTTATGTGGCAATCTTGACAGGAATATTAGGAGTTGTAGCCACATTGAAATGTGGAATATGTAATGCTGTGCTACACAGGATGGGTTTTACAACCTTCTAAGGGGACCCTTGGTATTTACTAAAGTAAAGTTAAAATTGAAAACCTTGTCTTACGAAAGAAAAAGATTATTATATATTTATTAACTGGTACTATTGATCTGTTACTTATTTTACTAGATGGCTATCTAATACTATAGACATTTTTTTTTCCCCATTTCACTTGAGATATATCACACAAATAGTGAAATGCACAAATCTTAAGTGTAAAGCTCAAGGGATTTTTCCATATGTGTATACCAATATTCTCACCACCTGTATCACAAGATACAGGATGTTTCTAACAGTTGCAAGGACTCCCTCCCAGTCAGTCCAACACCAAAAGTAACCACCCTCCAACACCTAATACCAATGGTTGGTTCTGACTGTTCTTGAACTTCATAGAGAAGGAATCATGCACTATGTTTCCTTTTATATCTGATTTCTTTCAGTCAATATTGTGTCTGTGAGATTCAGCCATACATAAAGCAGTACCATTTGTAATTTAGGTATTTTACCTTATGACTTGATTTTTAGTTCAGCCTGTTTACTCAAGTAAAATATTTGTCTGCTGTGAACAGAGTAATTATAATAAATACCCTGTTCACAGGTATGTGTGCTTCATAACTGTTAGAATCATTACCATAATTATTGTAATCCAAATTTAGCACCAAATCATAAGTGAAGTATTAATATAAGATCCCCAAAATGTTCCTTTTCTGTTGTTCTGGCTAATCTAAGAACAATGTGCCCTCCATTGTATAAATTAATAAAACCTTAATATTCCTAGTTCCTTATTGCTGGAGGTTGTAAATTGCCATTCTTGCAGTCATGCTGAGAATCAAATTGCATTTGTGGGCCGGCAACACCCTTGTTAAGCCTTCCAACTGGTATGATAATTAGAGATTCCTGCTAGGTTTGGCCTGTATGAAAAGTAATACAGGTGGGTCAATTTGCATACATGTCTTCAGTAACAAATTGTTAGCATTTCTTAGAAGACTAATTTTGTGTTTCATGTAGATTGTTCAAAATCAACAGTGTGATTACTCTTTTGTCATTTTAGGTAATGTCTGCAACATCATGACCATGTTAAAAAGAGGCATGTTGCTTTATGAACATTAACTTAAATGTATCCTGTTTTAGCTCATCTCCAGGAGATAGTGAAGGACAAACTCTGGGAGATAGTGAAGGACAGGGAAGCCTGACGTGCTGATGTCCATGGGGTCACAAAGAGTCAGACGTGACTGAGTGAGTGACCAACAAGAAGCTCATCTCTTTCCCATATACAAGAAGTAGAAGGAATCTAGCTGTTCTTCTAGAAAAGGCTCTTAAGATGTTCTCAGGAATATAGCTTAAGTCATTTTCCACTCAGCTTTAAGTCTCTTTATTTTTATCATATTTTATGAAGGTAAATTAGTCAGGGTTACAAAGCAATTCCCATGTACTGCCAAATATTCAGGACCTTCTTTCAGCATTGATTGATTGTAAGTTACTGCTATGGACTGAATTGTCCCACTGTTCTCAAATTCATATATTGAAGCCCCAGCTCCTTTAGCTGATGGGACATTGGGAGGTAGTTAGCTTTAGTTGAGGTTGTGAGGGTGGGACCCTCATTGTGGGATTAGTGCCATTATAAGAAGAGACACCAGAGAGCTGGCTTGGTCTGTCTCTTCCTATCACATGAGGACAGTGTTCATAACCAATCATCCAATCAAGATGCTAAAATTACTTCAGACGTTCACTGAAACTTTATAGTATGCATATTTTGTGAGAGAGTCTTCACGGCACCATCATTGGTTATCACAGCAGCACCATGACGGTGGTGCCGTCTTCCCCATTGTGCAGATGGCAGCATTAGTGGTCAGACGTGCAAGCTGCCCAAGGTCCACATCTAGTCAGTGACGGGATGGATTTGAACATGGGCAGGAGGATACCAGGACCTGATGACTTAACAATATGACAGATACAATTTATATAAATTACAGATCTTCTTTATTTCCCGTGATAAGTGTATTTATGAAGAATGTCTAAATTCCATTTTTAAGTTACATTTGAAAAGTCCCAGGAAGTTCTGTTTAATGGGACATTTGATAAAGAAATAGTCCATTATTTACATTTTTCACAGATCTGTTTGTTCATAATACTAGGTAGATTTAAAGAGAGGTTACCTTTCTGTGGTCTTTTAATCACAGCTTTTTTTTTTTTTTCTTTTTCAAATGGTTTACCTTATTAACATGGATCAGAGTTGAAAATAAGTAGCCTGCTTTTTGGATCGTGCTCTGTATCATCACCACAACAACTCCCTTTAAAGTATGCCTTCTTACTAGGCCCATTTTCTCCATAAAGAAACAGGTTTCAAGACTTAGCAGAATTGGTCATTAAATTCAGCCCTTCTGACTCCAAATGCTAAACGCGTTTTTCTGTTTCCCTCTCTAAATAAACATATTTTTAAGCCAGTCATTAAGGTTCATACTTTTTAAGGATTATCCACTGATATTAATTGCTATGGGAATAAAATTCCCAACTCTAAGGAACATTTTGTAAGTTTAAAAAATATCTATAATTTTTGAATTGTGTAGAAAGCTGTAGGGAATTAAAACACTTTTAAATGCAACTCATCTTAATAGTTATAGTTTATGCTAGCTCAATTTCTTTGGCTAAAGAGTTGAGTTTTAAATCTCAAGGGTGAAAAGGCTGAAAAAATCAGAGGATCTTGGCACAGTTCAACAAAGATAATCAGCCTTTTGTAGTGTTCACAATATGTCAGTAAAATGCAGTCTGCATATTTGAAATGAAGTCAGCCTATTAATTTAAAATTGATTGGAACATCTTCATACAATGATGAGGGTAAATCAAGAAAATTAAATAAACATTCTACTGGGAAATGCGTAATATGTAATGGAATACCAGCTGCACAAAATATCACAGTAGATAAAACTTGCATTAATGATTCAGTGAATTGTATTCTTATTGCTTTATACTACTGCATTTTCTGAAAGATATATGTTTTTTTCACTCTTAAATATTTATCTCCTTAAGTGGTTTTGATGCTAAGAAGTACTAGTTTTTCAGAAGAATTTATTTTTTTGTCCCTTTTAACAGAAATTTTTAAAAGAAAAGAATTTTAAAATATTGCTAAAATTCTCTTTTGATTTCTTCTGTTTCTACCTCCCCAAGACAAGCCATTGTTACGGTATAAGAATGATTTTTGTTTATTCTCTGGAAAGGCTGTTTGTTGGTGGAATTGTTCTGTTTTAGGGTGAGGTATAATTTGTTTAAGTCTGTAAACCTCTGACACATGATTTTCAAGTGAATTTATTAGACACCAGAAAAAAAAAAAGTATCCCAATGAAACTAGCAGAAATATATAAAGTAATGATCAGTAGTTCATTTGTTACTGCCCCAGGAGCCAGCCATTTTATAGAGTATTTCACTCTGTAGACAGGCTCCATCAGTAGACTGAACTTGCTAGTTTAGCATAAACTAGCCAAAGAGTCTTGCACTTTGAATCCTCCCCTTTTCTCTTTGGAGTCATGCAAATTATCTAGAGCTACTCTTTCCTATAGAATTTTCTGAGATGATGGAAATGTTTTGTCTGCTGTATAATACAGTAGCCACTGGCATATATGACTACTAAGCAATTGAAATGTAGTTAGTGTGAGTGAGGAACTAACTTCTGTATTTCATTTTAATTAATTTGAATTTAAATGGCTATCTCTCTCTCTAGTGACTGCATTCTTGGACAGCACAGCTAAAGTTACTCAGTCATGTCCGACTCTTTGCAACCCCATGGACTGCAGGATGCCAGGCTTCCCTGTCCATCACCAATTCCCAGGGCTTGCTCAAATTCATGTCCATTGCATCAGTGATGCCATCCAATCATCTCATCCTCTGTTGTCCCCTTCTCCTCCCTCCTTCAATCTTTTCCAGCCTCAGGGTCTTTACCAATGAGTCAGTTGTTCACATCAAGTGGCCAAAGTATTAGAACTTCAGCTTCAGCATCAGTCCTTCCAATGAACACCCAGGGCTGATTTCCTTTAGGATTGACTGGTTTGATCTCTTTGTAGTCCAAGGGACCTTCAAGAGTCTTCTCCAACACCACAGTTCAAAAGTATCAATTCTTCAGTGCTCAGCTTTCTTTATAGTCCAACTCTCACATCCATACATGACTACTGGAAAAACCATAGCTTTGACTAGACAGACCTTTATCAGTAAAGTAATGTCTCTGCTTTTTAATATGCTGTCTAGCTTGGTCATAGCTTTCCTTCCAAGGAGCAAGCATCTTTTAATTTCATGACTGCAGTCACCACCTGCAGTGATTTTGGAGCCCTAAAAAATAAAGTCTGTAACTGTGTCCCTTGTTTCCCCATCTATTTGCCATGAATTGATGGGACCAGATGCCATGATCTTCGTTTTCTGAATGTTGAGTTGTAAGCCATCTTTTTCACTATCCTCAAGAGGCTCTTTAGTTCTTTGCTTTCTGCCAGAAGGATGGTGTCATCTGCATATCTGAGGTTATTGATATTTCTCCCAGCAATCTTGATTCCAGCTTAAGCCTCATCCAGCCAGGTGTTTTTCATGATGTACTCTGCATATTAGTTAAATAAGCAGGGTGCCAATATGCCTTGACATATTGCCTTTCCCAGTTTGGAACCAGTGGTCTGTTCCATGTCCAGCTCTAACTGTTGCTTCTTGACTTGCATATAAATTTCTTAGGAGGCAGCCAGGTAAGGTGGTCTGGTATCCCCATCTGTTAAAGAATTTTCCAAGTTTGTTGTGACCCATACAGCCAAAGACTTTGGTGTAGTCAGTAAAGCAGAAGTAGATGTTTTTCTGGAACTTTTTTGCTTTTTCAATGATCCACTGGGTGTTGGCAATTTGATCTCTGGTTCCTCTGCATTTTCTAAGTCTGGCTTGAACATATGGAAGTTCACGGTTCATATGCTGTTAAAGCCTGGCTTAGAGAATTTTGAGTGTTACTTTGCTAGCGTGTGAGATGAGTGCAATTGTGCAGTAGTTTGCAAAATTCTTTGGCATTGCCTTTCATTGGGATTGGAATGAAATTTCCAGTCCTATGGGCCCTGCTGAGTTTTCCAAATTTGCTGGCCACTCAAGACCAACAGTGGACATCCAGTATAGCTTTAAGTTTTCTTCATGAAAATTTTATTTCATCATCAAGTTTCCCAAGTTATAGTCATCATATTACTTAAAGATTCAGAAGTCTTACAAAAGAGTCTGTACTTGGTAAATGTCTACATATTTTGTTGGTGTGTTACTCTATGGGCTTCCCAGTAAAGTGGCTGGGAAGTAAAGAATCCCAGCGGTGGCTTAGACAGTAAAGAATCTGCCTGCAGTGCAGGAGACCTGGAATCCAGGTCTTCGATCCCTCAGT